>JAQFZE010001223.1:0-19093 GCA_034695245.1 Dicyrtomina saundersi | reverse complement strand
CAGCGTAACGATTTCGTAACGCTAAGCCCACCCACCAACCAACTCCGACTGCGTTACGTATTACTTGAACGTTCCCTTAGTCATTGATTATAGGCATTATGGAGATTCAAAAGAATACGGGAACTGAACCTTCATATAAATACACGTTGGAATTGGTTTCTACAGATACTCATATGTCTACAGTAACCATGTCAAGATCACATGCTACAACGATAAAAATAACTGCAGTGACAATCAATACAGTTGTTTTCATCTTGATGAATTCTCGTGATGAATCTTCTAGTAAAAAACAACTTAATTTAACGTCCGATACATAGCAAAGGCTCTTACAGACAATTTATTGGGAAATGTGTGTTGTGTTGATATCGTTCCTATCTCTTCTAAGTAGCCACTACTCTCAATGACACAACCTCAGGATCTACAGCTAGAGTTTAGGCCTTGGCTAACCTTCGCTTCCCCATTGGATTTCGTTTTATATGTTTTAGAGTAGGCACTTATGTTCTACAGAGTTGGTTCATGCCCCTGTCTACTCGACTCAACAAGATAGTAAGATAACAACCACACAAGACCCTTACAAGCTTTTCTTAATTTTAAAAATTCAAATTCAAATTAATAATTGTATGCAACTATTCTAAGAACTTATCAATTCAATCTAAGAAGTAAAGTGAGCGATTGGGAGCGATTATTGGAATCTTGTGGTTGCGTTAAAAGTACGTGTCTACAGGTTTACTGTCCCCAGGTTGGTATGGTTTTAGGCAATGTATCCCCTCACGTCGTCTGACTGCCTCCCGCGCTCCTCCCCCAGTCCTTTTCCTCTGCAAGTTTCTCTAACCCGCACGGCCCCAACGTAGGCGGGCACGAGGGCCATTTGTCAAGTACGTCTGAGAGAGGGGGCACAAAAATAATGTGCTCTATCTCAAATTTGACCTCGACTACTTTGCGTTACGTGTAGATTGTGTAACCACTTTGCTACAGAGGCCGCCTCTCTGATGAATCTTCTAGTGTTCAATAAGTTTTTTCTTTCTTACTTTCCTAGGCCTAGGATTTTAATTCTTGACACCTCTTCTTGTCAAGTCTGAAATCAACACAAATGAGTTGATCACATCTTTGACACACTAAGGTTTCTCTTGATCTTCTCTGCGGCCATACCAATAAGGTTGGCGCACAAGTCTTTTGCTTCTGGTAAATACTCCGGATGAAATTTCCTAGATTTTCTGATCGGGTTATAAATCTACTGTTTTTGAATCACTGGAATTAGTTCATTCATTTACTTAAGGTTCCTGGTTGCTGTAGTTATCTGTTGATCTCCAGAGTAATCAACAAAGCTGCGTAAATTCTGAAATTATTAATAAATGTTATCATTCTAGACAAATAATTTTAAGAGTTTTTCTACACAAAAGCTTTTCTTGAAGGAAAATTCTAACTACTTGCATGATTAGACCAGTGGTTATCATGCCTTTTTGTATTTTATTGCATGAATACATAATTAATTGTAGAATTGGGTTTGTTTTCCTAAATTTTATGGACGAGTTCACATTTTCTAGACTAATTAAACATCGGAAAAAAGAACTTGTCCATGCTTTGTCCATAGTATCTTCACTTTTCCATATCAAAAATTCAGATATTGTTATAACAATTAACTCCTAAATCTTATATTGTTCTCCCACTAATCGTTTGATGATCCAACTATCCACTTCTAAATAATTGGATTTCAGTTTAGGTTTCGCCGTCATTTTAAAGTCTTTTGGTTTGTAGTCATCTATCAAAAATGTTGGCAAAGTGTTGTGCATTTGTCGAAGTTTGTTATTGTTTGCGTAGAGGATAATAGTTTGTTTTTGATCCCGAATTAAATAACAAATTTCTGAATTTAATTGTGTAAGCTTTTTGAACTGAATATCAGATGTAGGAATTATTATTATCGTAAGATTGCCTGAATTGTTTTTTTAACTTTGGCATTGATAATATCACTCTAGGAGAATAACCTATAGTTCAGTTGATAAGATTTGTAGACCTTTGTCTTCTCCCACGTCGTCTGAGTTCTCATGATACTCTAAGTATCTTCGTAGCCTGGATACATAAACAATTTTTTGTTGTCGTCTCGGTCCATTATTGCGACATTGTTCTGAGATATGATTTTAGTTATAGTATACGGACCATTCGTTCTTTGTAATAACTTTGTAGATAACTTCCTTCTTGTAATTAAAAAGAAATTTTTCACTTGTTCTCCTAGTGTAAATCCCACTCCTCTCTTTTAGCATCGTATCTCTTTTTGTAAGCCGCTTGCACTGCTTAAACTCTTGCTTTTGTGTCTATTTGGATTTGATTTAGTTTGTGCAACTCGTCTTCTCGTAAAACAGGATAAGCTACTGTTTGTAGCTGTTTTTTAGTAATCTGGCTTCTACGCCGTATGTCATGTAAAAAGCGGCTTGTGACGTTGTTGCAGACATCGTAGTATTAAGTGCAAAGGTAACGGCTGCAACCTGAAGACCCCTGTTGCGCTGGTCTTTGTTTGCATAGATTTTGAGAACCTTCATGATGGACTGATTAGCACTTTTTACCAGCCTATTTGTGAAACTTTTAGAGCGAGTGGTTAAACAATGATATATTCCAAAAGTTTTGCAAAAATAATCCATCTTATGGCTCAGAAATATAGCTACTCGATCTGTTATAATTTTCTGTGAAGCTCTATACCTATAAATTATTTGATTTTTGAGAAATACAATTGTTGTAGCCGCTTTAGTATCCTTGACGATTATTCAAATAATGAATTTAGTGTGATATCTGACAGCTACAAAAAAATGTCTATTTTCATTTCTAGTATATGTAAGAGGTCCGCAATGGTCAAAACTAAATACTAAAAATGGTCTTTGAGAATATTCTGTGCGTTGTAAGTATTCATACATAATTCGGGTTAAATGCTTATGTAGTTGAAATTCCTGACAGCTAGTGACAAAGCTAAGAGTCGATTTTCATATTATTTCAATAACATTGTTCCCCTATATTTTTGTATGTCTCTTTATAACCAACGTGTCCTTCTTATTCCCGAGTCTTGTGTATGTTGTCCAAAAGAGGTCTTACAAGTCTGATTATTCCGTTCCTAATATTGTATAGTAATCGCTCAATCAATTGTTCAATGTCCAATTGCCCTAAGGGTATGTTTTCTGTTAACGAATCATTCCTGACAGGAGAAAAGATAGAAAATTACAATGCCTGTTCTTTTTTTGTTGTGGCACGTTTCACAGGGAATCGTGAGAGAGTGTTGCTGCCTCAATTGGTCCTCCGTGGTTTATATAATTATTTTATGTTCAAAACTTTTATGAGTTGTAGCGTCCAGCGTGCAAATCGTCCATTAGTTGTAGGGCTGGCAAATTTAGTTTGAGTAAGATGTTGATGATCTGAATATACCTCAAATTACTTCATGTGCAGATATTGTCGATACTTTGAAAAAATCCAAACAAGAGCTAAGTATTCTTTTTCAGTCACGGAATATCCGCACTACTCCGTCCCGCATACCGCAAATAGAGTTAGCTTTAGTTTTGGAGTGACGCATGTTGATTTTGGTCAGGTCAATGCAAGATGTTATAGCAATAGCGCCCTTTGGGTGACCTAAAACGATGTTAGGGTTTGCGTTCACACTTTACCACCAGGTTCATTCGCACTACGTCTCCGTTCAACAAGAGGTTTTAACTGTATCATTTTTTCCAGATTATCAATCTTAGTGCTTCACGCTGCCAGGACGTCAACCGAACCCTTATATATTGCTATAGTCAAGATGTGGAAGGGTTCCTGACTAGCCATGCTAGTTTTATTAAACAGCTAACTGCTCAACTTATATTTGAGTATTATATTAAGCAGTATTGAGCGAATTATTCTTAGTTTTAGAAACAAAAGGAATTAAGGCAAAGGAACACGTTCACTCAACACAAAAACATTATAGGGGAAAAGAGGAGCCTTGACTGGATTAGGGACATCAGCGTATAAGGATCTTAGTTTTGGGTTGCAGCAGTCAATCACAGGTTGTTGCGCCATATAATGCACTTTATTTTTCAATAGCGCTGCACCTTCAGGTTTGTCACCAGATGCCAACATAACTTTATAAATGTGGTCCTTCAGGAAAAGGTGGGCATCCAGAACAATACTGCCTGGTTGCTTGTCTAAAAAATCAAAACAATGCTTCCAAGATGCAAAATAAATACCAAAATTGTATCCTGTTTTTACAGTAACTTAAGGTTTTATTAAATGGAATAAGGAGATGTACACTGCATACTGTGATCACAGCAATTTCATTAGGTTAGTTGGGGTTGATTTTGCTTTGCAGTTTTGTTCAAAGAGTAAATATCTGCTGGCAGCGACTAAATATAACATAAGTTAATAAAGGGTGGTACTTTCGTGCTTCAGTGATATACTCGAAAATCAAATGAAATGACCTAATTTGACTTGACTTGTTTTTCCAGTCATAATTTAATTAACATTAAGTGATAAATACTTTTCGTACATACTTTTTCCTACAGTTATTTATTTAGAGAAAATTTAGCTACCCATACTTGTTTAATTTGACAAACTAAAAAATTAGAATAATGTAATTTTGAGTTCAGTGTCGGAGTTGGTGAAAAGAAAATTATGTATATCTTTGAATGACGTCAGAAGCTGACAAGGTGAGGTCTATCTTCGTCTGTTTAACTTTTAGTTGAGTTGTAGCTGGTTGGTAGTTGTTGCTTTAAACTGTGTGTTTTAGCAAAATTAGGTAAAAATATGAGTAGCGTTATGGTGTGTATGCAAGAAAAAACAGACTTTGCCAGATACTGAAGAGGAAGAAGCTGGCCTGCAACCGTCGAGTGCAAAGTACGAAACACAACTGGAGGTTATCGACTACCTCTGCTATTTTATGACAACTAAATTATTATACGAATTATTATTGCACTATTCGTACAAAGGTATTATCAACATATCTAAGTGTTTTTAACATGCAAAGTAATATCACTGGAAAATAAAAGAATTTGTTTTTGAGCCACTCAAGACATTAACTGGAGAATAAAGTTGCTCATACAAGTAATTTTGAAACAAGGAATTCCACTAAATGTTTTAATTAATGTAACTGGAGTTAAAAGTAATCTCATTGAGCGAATAAGATCATCCCGTTAATAAAAACACATAGCTATGTTTGCTACAGTTACGATTAAATGTACTTTTAAAAACAATTTAAAATGAAAATCTAAATTTAATTTAATAATTTGAATTTTAAAAGAGTTAATCTTGACATGAGTCTTACATAGAGCATGATACTTAAGTAAACTCATAATTTAGATTGGCCACAGAGATTTGTTTAACATTTATTTTGATTACACTGGTAGTTTGATCTTATATGCGATCAAAATAAGACACTTTACAAGGACTGGCACTTTCTGGGTACTATGATCTCATTAATACCACACAGGTTCTCTTATTTTATGTTGTTAGATTTATTCTATTTTTATTTTATTTACTGGGGTGACTAAGGATTACGTTTGGATGTGCATACGCAACATCATCACTCGGAAGTATTGATGACATTGAAGATAGACCGTAATCATGAAGTAGGAAAGAAAGGTGGCAGTATAGGAAAGTGTGGTAGAGGTAGGCTACAAGCGAATTTATACGCGAACCCTAGGATAAGGAAAGGGGTAACAAACTACATAGAAAAGACTATTAAACGCGATGGAGCAGATTAAGGTTTGAATCAAGGAAGAATAGCGGGAAATCCAATGTATTGAATGAGCTTCCAGGGACTCTCATGCAACAACATCTTCATTCGCACTCTTTCTCTGTCTACCTATGGGATGCTCCAGAGAGTGGAGAGTAAACTCTACAGCCCACACCGATACAACGACAGTCAGCCGTACAGGACTCGCCAAACCAAAGCCGGAGATCGAACCCGGGCCTGAGTCTAGAATAGCCAAATTCGAAACTGCAGTCCCTAGCCTCTCAACCAACCTAGCTGGCTTTAAGGAAAAATAAAGTGTCCTGCATGTTAATAGTTACAACTTTGCAATTAAATGTCATCAAACATATCTTTGTTTCTGGCAATTGGATTAGTGGAAAGATTTAATTTATGTTTGCATGTAATTAGCGCAATTGATAAGGGATAATTTAATAAGTTTTTAATTATGATTAACAGTCCTCAATGATATCTGGGCCTATACGACAATATTATTGATATTACTGATGAAGTTTGAAGTTTAACTTTATTTCAGTGTCTTATCATGCAATACATAGTATTGATTTCGAATGATGGACACTATTTAAAAATTTTAAATAATTAAAAATAAAACTAATTAAGCAAAATACATAATTTAGACGAAATACGATTAATATACACTAAATCCATTACATACAGTTGTTACCCAAAGAATACATTGTTAGCACCATTAAAACTACGGTGAAAATTACGATTTCTTAAAATAAAATTATTTATTCTAACATTAAAGTTATCACAAATTACACCATCATCACATTGAACAGAATCTGGTAAATTATTTCAATAATTGATTGCACGATACACAAATGAATTTTTAAAAGGTTTAGATTTAAACTATACTTCAGTGTACGGAATACAAATGTCACAGATTAATACATTACTCTCTTATACACAGATAATATATTAGCACGTCCAAGTAATATATCCTCATTTACATTGGTTGTTGGACCCATGAAAAAAGGTATTATTTTTATTAATTTTATTTTGTAATGTCTGCAGTTCCTTACGACTTTGCACAGAATATACAAGGGGACAGTAGTCTACTATATATAACACGTAAGCATTTAGCATAATTATAAAAATATTTAAATCTAAATACTTCTTTAAATTACAAAGCATGCCTATGGCTGACGAAATCCTATTTTTAACATAGGCAAAGTGTTGAGTAAAAGTTAGAATACAGTAAATAATATTACCAAGATATCGAAATGTCTGCACTCTCTTAATCTCATTTCCATTACAAATTAGCACAACAAAATCAGGTACGTTTTGATCACGGGACTTATGCAGCACTATGAATTTTGTTTTATCAACATTTACCTCAAGGCCATTGCTATTGAACCAATTACTAACATTGTTTATACAAAGCTGCATATGCTCAACCATATCACTAAACACAGGTGCATAGTAATACAATACCATGTCGTCCGCATACAGAATAAAATTAACTCCATTTAAGACAGCTTCATTCACTTTATCTATATATATGATAAACAACAATAGTGCTAGTATGGATCCCTGAGGTATTCCTAGGTCTAGTTCATATGATTTAGATAAGTACTCCTCTATTTGAATTTTGAAAGTACGATTTCTAAAATAATCAATAGTAAGCTTAAGCAAATGGCCATGAATACCAAAATCGTCTCTGAGCTTAATTATTAGTTTGTCATACAAAATGGAGTCAAATGCCTGTTGTAAGTCAATGAACACAGCAATGACACGTCCAAATTTACGATCAATAAAACTAAAAACTGCTTTTGAAAACCATGCTGTTCATTACATAAATTTATACCATTTAGTATCCTATTATAAAGCATTTTTTTAAATAACCTGTCTAATAACGGAAGAGAAGAAATTAGACGAAAAGATTAAGCATTAAAGCGAGAACCTTTATCCGTGTATAGTGGCATTACAATAGCAAATTTAAATTTTGTTGGGTAGGCCCACAGGACAAGAAATTGCGTGAATAACAGAGCTAAAGGCAAAGTCAACTTGTCCATACAATTATTTAATACACGATAAGAAAGTTCATTAGGGTTTGAATTTTTCTTACGCTTTATCAACTTAAAGCTTGCTCTCACTTAATCCTCAGTAAGTGGTTGAACCTGAATATCATTACCATGTGTATTATTATACTTTCTTATTCTCAGTTACTAACACTCCATTTACCTCAAGATTAAAACCATTCCGGGATGTTTAGAATTTCCAACTAACTTATTATAAACACTCCATATGTTAGTAGAGGTAGGTACTTCCGAAAACTTACGCCGATACTGACTATGCTTAGCCATTTTGACTTCATTTTTTATTTTATTCCGTAAAGCTTTGTATTCAGATTTCAGCTCTACGCTCTTGTGTTTTATACTTTGAGCTTTCAAATGATCCCTACGATGCATTTACCTTTTAGAGTTTGCCGTGAGCCACTCTGAGAGTTTAATCTGCTCTCTGCGATTGATAATAAGTGCCTTATGCTAGTTGGCTATTGCAGAATGCATCGTAAGTATTACTAGAAACAATATTTTAGTAACCATGTTTAGCCAATTTTATGTCCAATGATTAATGCAAATTTTAAAGAACATTACAAGTAATAATAGGTTTTATTATCAGCTTATTGATACGCGCCATTTGCAAGCTAACATTAGTTGTAGATATTAGTTGTTAGTGTTTAAGGATTTCTTGTTTTGCCAGCAATAGGTTATTGCGTATAATTCTAGCAGCGTCGTGTTTATAACACTGATTCAATTTACTAAACTTCCTAAAAATCTTTATTGGTTGTTGTTGATTTGTAGTGACCTTGTAATAGACATCTAGGACATCTCAAAATCTTAAAACAATTTCAATAAGTCCCTGCTGTTCTTTATTTAAATGTTTTAGCAGTCACTTGACAACGTTTTTCAGTCCATTGTGCTATTGAATTTGTCATGTGTAGTAGCGTCTTATACTTATCTTAATTAGTAATAGTAGATTACGCCAATAAAAGGAAATATTCCCAAACGCTTAGTTCTTTTGAGACCAAAATCATTGATCCCACCCCTTAGATTAGTGAAGTGCAAATGAAGTCGTGGCTTTCTGTGTTTAATGCTTCTCTGGAACCTTCCCTATAGATTGTTAGTTGTGTTCTGCATCTTACGAATTCATTTAGTCATAGTTCAATGTTCAATACTATGAAACCCGTGGCTTGCATTTTTGTATTGGTCGTTAATTTCAGGAATTATGGGGATTCCAGAAGATACTGAAGCTGACCCTTCATACGTTAGATATTAGTTTAACATATACTCATGGGTCTACTTAAACCATGCCAAGATCATCTGCTGCAACTTTAAAGGTAATAGCCGTGACCATAAACACAGTAGTCTTCATCTTGATGAATTCTAATCCTCTAGTGGTGACGGAGCTTCTCTTTTGCTATTTTTTCTGAGATTTTCTCTTACTTCTTAACACTTGTATCATGGCAAATTGGAATCAACACCAATTTGAGTTAATTACTCATCTGACACGCTCAAAATCCTCTTGAATTTCGCTGTGGCCATACCAATCAGGTTGTCTTACGCGTCTTTTGCTTCTGGTAAATAATTTTGTTGGCATTTCCTAGATAGAATTAGGGATCTTAGTTGCTTTAGTTCACAATTAATTTCCAAAGTAATCTAAAAGGACTGCTGATTTTTTAAATTTTAATAATTTCAATAATTGCAGACATATTATATCATAAATTTGTCTTTGAATCAGCTATTCTTAAAGAAAATTTCTTGAAACTTTTATGATCTGACCAGTTGTTATCATTTCTGTTTGTACCAACCTTTCCATATTATGTCCTAATTTCTATTTTAAAATTATTATTCCTTCATTGTTTTGTTAATACAGTTTTAACAACTATAAGCCACATAAATAATCATAACAAAAACATGTCCTGTGTACTGGGTCATTAGATTTTCTTCATTGAAGGACTGCGTCAAGTTTATTGTATTAAATAAAGTTGTTTTTCTTTATTGTTATAACCGTTACATATATTTAATAATAATAATAATTTATTCATTGAGTCGATTTGGCCGCAGCCCATACAACATTGTAACATATATTTTATAACTTTATATTGCTAAATCCCAAATATTGTAATGTACTTTTACAGATTGTTTGATGATTTAACCATCCACTCTTGAAAAATTGAATTTCAGTTTAAGTTTTCTAGTTATTTCAATACATTTTGTCTAGTGTTCTTCTACTAAAGGTAAGCACAAAGTTGTGTTAATTTATAGGAGCTCGTTGTTTTCTGCGTTAAATATTTATTTTATTTTATGATTAAATTCCAAATTTTTAAATTTAATTGCGTGGGTTTCTTGAATTTGATGTCAGACATAGCACTACTTATAATGTTTGTGAGGTTTCCAGAAGTTTAATCTTTTTCCCGCAATTAATAATAACATTGTAGTAGGATGACCTGAAGTTCCATTTATAGGATTCCTAAACCTTCATTATCTTGCTCTTTGCCAGTCTTTATGGTAGTATAATTATTTGTGTAGGGGCAAATGACATGTTTTCTTGTTTTTGGCTTCATCTATGATTTCAGTATTGTTCCGAAAAATAGGTTTAGTTATGATGTAAGGTCCATTTGTTAGTTGTAATAATCTTGTTTTGGCAATAGGAATGAAATTTTGAGCTTCACTAGATAATTATAAGTCAATCTTCTGTTTTTAGCATTGCATCTCTCATAAGCAGCTTGCGCTGCTTTAAAACGTGCTGTCATATTTGTTTGTAGATAAATTAACTCTTTATCTCTAAAAATGTAAATGGCTTACAGTGTGCAGCTTGTTTTTCTCAAAAATACACACCGCGCGTCATATGGAAATTGGTTTGTGATGTTATTAGGGATATAGTCATGTTGAGTGCAAATATGACTGCTGCTACTTAAAGATCCCGATCGCGCTCGTCTTGGTTTGTGTAGATCTTCAGAAGATTTAGAATAAATCAATTTGCTCTTTCCACAAGTGCCATTAATTATTTACTCTGGTTTCTGAATCACCTTTTATGGTTTTTGTTTTTAGCTCTTTTTTAAAAGTTCTTTGTTTTTTGTTCGGTTTGTATTAGCAGGGTTGTGCATTGAAGTTTAGAAGTTTGTCTATTCTACGGAGATTTTGAAATACCAGATTTATACATGTATATATATATATAATTTCATTCATTAATTGTGAACTCAACTGTAGTTCTTGCTTTAGTTTCTTGACAGATTTGCGAAAAATTAATTAAGTGTAATAATTAACAGCCACAGATAAATGTATATTTTAATTGATTTTGTTGTGTATGTTAGAGAACCAAAGTGTGAATTACCATATGCTCAAAGTAGTTTTTTAATAAATATAATTATATAATTAGTTCCATTTAGGCTGATCCTTATAGAACTGGATAATTTTAATTGCTCATTATACTGAATTGCATTCATTATTTAGGGATTCTGTATATTACAAATGTGACACATTTCAGTAAGAACTCTAATTTAAACTTTTGCTTTTGATGACATAATATTGTGTCTGTAAATAAATAGTTTAAATTTGGCGAGAGGATGATTATTTAAATTTTTAAGTTTAAGAAAATATATTATACGTTTTATAATTAAGGAAGTGGTTGTTTGCTTGGGTCCTTGTGCGGGTCCGTAGGCTTCCTACTTCAGGACCAGGTGGTAGTAGTTATAGTGAGCAGGATAATTAGAAAGAACTTTGTATTATTGACTTGATGGGAGAAGACGTGGTTCACTGGGCTTAAATTTTATTTTCTGTTATTTTATTTTTGTCATTTATTTTCTAGGTACAATGTAGTCTTTTTGTTCTCCAAATGAAGTACTCCATTTGTGATTTTGAATTTTAATTGTAGATGATTTTCTTTTTCTTGATGACTGTATGCAAGTACAAGTGTTATAGTATGGCGTTCGCTTTATTTATGTGCTGGGCATGTAATAATGTTTTGATTTGAAATGTCCCATTCAAGCTGAACTTTTGCTTTTATATATTTTTTGTTGTCCTTTACGCATAGTAAGTAAAGTGATATTGGACGTGTGATTCCTTGTGCAGGACGCCCAAGGTGGTACGCCTGATTGATCTTAATGTCTTGGAGTTTAGGTGATTTGAGCAAGTGGTCAATTTTGTATTCTGTTTTAATTTTATTGTTTTAATTTATTGCTTTTGGCAAGTTAAAAACTATTAGAGTTTTGTTATTAGAGCGTTCTTGAAGATATTCAATGTCATTTATATTTTTTTGTGTTGTTATTTCATTGTTGTAATGTCAGCACTAACTTGCAAGAGCAAGTTTTGAATAATTTGAACTTCTTTTTTATTTAAATGTAGGATGCACCCAATTTTGCAACAATTAAATTGTACAAGATGTCTAGCGCCATTTAGCGCTCGTCGATGGAACATATTGGACTAGATCAATCTAGAAAAAGTTGAAATGTTTTCATTTAACTTGTCAATTTTTATAGTTAAAATCATATTTTTAGTTATTCTAACAATCACACTGTGCTTAACTAAACTAGTTACATTAGCAATAGATCGAAGAAGTACAAAAAATTATAGTCTAGACTATTTGGGAAGTGTATTTGTTTCCACCACGCTAAACGCTATCTGATCCTACACGGTGTACATGATAAGAAAAGGAGGCAAAGACAAAATTGAAGAAATTCATCTCCAGGATACGATTTTCACCAGATTAAACTGAAATACAAAGAACTAAGTTCCATCTAATAAATACTTAGGCCAAAAGGCACTATTTTCATATTTTTCTACTATTTCGTTGTAAGATACTAGCACAATATATATTCTGATAGGTTTTGAAGATTTCAAAAGGCAAATACAACACAACACCTTTACTAACGGATTAGATCGCAAATTTGGTGGTGGAGCAGGTGGCTATAAAACTAAAGACGTTGTCGCAACCAATTACTTTTATTGTGTCAAATGAAGTCCTGCACTTAGTCAGCACAATGCTTCAAAAACTGGAGAAAGAAACAGCTGAGAAAATAGAAGTTTTAGAAAACAGTGTCAACAGCAAGGTTACCACTTTGACTGATATTTTGGCAAAACTGAAAATACAAACTGACGACGGCGCGGCAAAAATCTCTTATTTCAAGGACCAGCTAGCTGGAATAGTAGAAAACAATGCAACTTTACATCACGGAGGAAATAAAAATGAACTGGAAGACTTAATCAACAGTGAGGTTGCTCACTTAGATCATAAAATTTCTGCTTTAGAATCTTGGGTTAAAGTTAAAAGATCGCAGATTATTGGAGCAAAAAACCAGCTAGCGGGTCTGCAGAGTAGACTAACAGGGGTAGAAAAAGGAATCAAAAACAAAGAATTTGTGATTGCGGGCCTGAAAGTAAACAAGTCAGCTCAGGAAGACATCCTAGACCTCTTAGTTTACAAATTGGGAATATGCGTTGCTAAGGATGAGGTGAAGAATGCTTAAAGAGCCAGCGTGTTCAAACCAGGCAAACCTTCTTGCTATTTGTGAGGCTGGTGCACAGCAGTCAAGTTTTGCAAGTTATGAAGACAAAATCCCTGTTAAAACGAAAAATAAAGGAAGTGCAATTTTATCCATACCTTAACAAATCAAAGCAAGTAATGTACAGACATACAACACAAATGTTCTGGCAAATCAAACATCGGCAACCAACGGTAATAATACTGTTCGTCGGAAAAATTGGCATCGCAGTGGACGGAAAGAAGTACCGAATCAACGGAACTAAACTAATAGAGTGGGGATTTAATCCTGGTTTAATCAGCTCAAACTTATTTCTAAACAAATTTTATATGCATCCAATTCACAAGATTATATCGTTACAAGCTAGATTGTAGTTCGATATTAAAGTCATTTTGGTGAGGAGAACAATGAATAAACTAGTTAATACTACAAGTTAAATATAGTTGAAGCTCCATTGTTAATGTTTAATTTGATCTATTATCTACATATGACTCACATACAGTTTAATTTCACTTTTAGAGAAAAACATCTATGTTAGTATAATTGAAACTTTTAATAGTATTTAATTGAAGTTAAATCGGCAAGTTACATGAAGAAAGAAAAGGACCTAACTCATACTCGGATGATAGCTAATCCTGTTTCTTTGATGAACTAATTCATATAATTGATTGCAAATTGGAATCACGAAGCTAAGATGGTTAAATTTAAAGTGTGAAATTAAGAATGTAAACTAACTAATCTGATTTGTGTGTGAGCTTAGGCCCGTAAATGCAATAAATCTATACTACTACTACTACTACTACTACTACTACTATTACTACTACTATAGGATGTCTATTGGTGTGTGAGTGTTTTGAAATGTAGCTAAAATTACAGCTGATTCACTAGACTTCAGAGGAATGCGACTTTTGCACTTTTTGGGTGTGTTTTTGGATGATTAGGATAAAATTCTATCTTAACTAGTGTTTGGCACCTAAACTGATGTAGCTCCCCTATCTGACGCTGATAATTCAAGAAGAACTTGATATTTATAGAATAAAGCGCCTGAGTTATGTTTTGACAATATGCACAGAGAATAAAACCAGATGAGATGTTAACTAATATTTTATAGCTGGCAGGATTGCTAAATGCACAAATATTGTCACGTAACTTCTTTGTGTGTCTTTCGTATTGAATTTTACAATATGTTTTCAAATTTGTAAGTAATATTTTTAAAATATGAAAAAAATTAGACACATTGAAGCAAATACTATCAAAGAAGTTTTGGCAAAAAGCGGCAGGCACATACTTCAAAATGACATACTTTTTGTCTGTGTAACTGTAACTGTTTTTGTTAAAATGTCAACAGAAATGATGGAATGGGTAAAGTGTTTTCTGTTTCATTCTCAAGATGATGTTAATTAAATGTATGGATAGCGACTGCTTTGTCTCTCTGTGAGCAAGTGCGGTCTGTAGCTTGTAATCACAATGAAGTTTTTAGCGGATGCTTACTTTCTAGATGCCAATCGACTTAAGGCAGATAACTGAAACTGAACTCGGGTATGATAAGGATGACTTACAGTAAGCAAAGCTTGACTGTATTGAGAAAATGAGCAGAGAGTCATGAGAATACTGTCAGTTTGCGAGTTGATAGTAAACTGATTTTATTGTTTTTCAAATTGCCTCTTAAACACTAAAAGATAAAGTAGGTAAAATTATGTAATTGTATGAAGTACATGACATGATGATAATGTGACATTATTTAAATATTTTTTGCAATATCTATAAAGTGAGTGACAGGAAGTTTTAGGTTTCTGATTATCAGAAAACAATACAAATCATAATAAGAACAATTAATTGGAATTATTATTTAAATAATAAGTCCAAGCGATATAAAAATAATAATGAAGAAAACATTTCCATGCATTATAAATGGACACCGACAAAAGTGTGGTGTTGTATTCGGCAAGTGATAAGAAACATGTCCTATTAGAGCATGTTGTGCGGTGTGCAGTGATGTCAATGCGGAGTATCCTCTTTGACATTTTTAGAAGTGCCGCGTCTTTAATCTCTTGTTTTCCTGTTTGGCTACTCCCGATGGACGATGACTGATTGTATAGTGCAGTTATATGTGTAAGTGACTTGGCTGTACTAACTGCGATGCATACTAGTGTATGTGCATGTACTTTGGGGTACATTTACATAGACCTAATGGCTTTAGGTCATTTGTGCCTCATGTGATTTCTTATAGATTATATGTGTAATTTAAAACACTCCTCCACGTTGATCTGTTAAGATTAAAATAGGACTGAATTTAAGTTAGGAAGATTTGTTACCTAATTAAATACAGCGTCAGAGAGATTTTTGACTATATTAAGGGTAGCGTCAGAGAGATTTTTGATTCCATTAAATACATAATCAAAAGACATACAATTAAGAAATCTAGCGTATACAATATGTATTTAACAAAGTACATAGTAATAAGAAGAACCTATTTTTGTTTTACACAATTTTGCGTAAGATTAATTTTTAACTTTCGATCAGGGTAATCAGGATTACAAAAACGAGTACGATGGCAATGATGCCTAGTTTAAACTATGAGAAAATTCCGAAGCTAGTAAAAGAGAGTAGATGAAATCCACTAGTGTGATCACGTGGTGTATACAAAACCGCAACATGTTCATCTTGTACATTTATGTTAGCCAAGTAATGCAATTGTTCCTTAATTGGAATGGGAACTTGGTTCCTGGCACATTTAAGATGACAGAGAAATTCCACTTCTGGCGTAATAATCTTGATTGTGAGTTAACAGATGACGAGATTCTCCCTCAACAAGATAGGAATAAATAATCTCTGAGTTGGGCATTAAAGGATGGCAACGCTGTTTCCTTTATCAACCTGAGCTTGTAGGAATAGATTGCTTCCTGAAATGCAAATGTAACAACCTACGATTTTGATAAATTCAGCTTTGCGAGAGGAATCATGAATCTGCTTGACAGGTTGAAGATTCTCTGTAGACAATTGTACTTCTAGCAGCGTGTTGTTTGATGATTTAAAAACAACATAATCTCCACGAGAGAAAAAATTCCTGATTTAAGATGCAGAGGTAATGGATAAACCTTCATTAATAGGTTGGGATCAATTAGGGACGAAATACATTTGACACCACTGTTTTCTGCTATTAGTTGATTTAAGTTATTGCTGGCGATACAGTTTAGTGTGATTAATTTTGCATCTTCTTCTGTGTCAGAGGCGAATTCACCTAGACGCTGGAGTGTAGATTCACCTTGTTTGTTGCAAGAAATCATTGCGGATGCGCTGCCCTCAGAGATGGTGCATTTTCAGAGCAATGGTATAGTTGGCGTTAATACTGTTATCAAATTGAATTTAATGCCATAAAGTGTTATAGAAACACCTGCTACTAATCGCTGCGTTAATTTCGGCAACTAGACCATCCTTTGTGGAACCTCGAGTCCATAAAGTCCTTAATAGTGTTGATGGTTCCAAATTAATCACATATGTCGTCATGACAATTGGCATCGAAATATAGATTATAGAATTTGATAGAACTTTGGCACTTGGCAACAGCCCTTGAAGCATAGTACAATAGTTCCTTTCCACATTGTAGTGCCACAGATTTTGTTTCTATGGTGACCGTTTCAAAGAGTTTGTTGTGAGTTATCAATGCGGAAGCATGAGCTTTGTCCTATGGGTCCGAAAGCTAGTCTTGTGTTGACTTGTACGACACAGGTAGTTTAATCACAGGTGGTATGACATTTATTGATAGCGGCGGCCATAGAAGCGCTATTTGAACATCTTAACGCAATTTGTATACAGTGGAATTTGTTTAAACGGGATTGTGTTAAAAGGGGAAACCGCTAAACGGTACAGATTTTAAATATTTGGTTGGCCAGCCTATGTTTCAATGTTAAAATTATCCGGTTATGAGGGAACCGCTAAAAGGAATTATCCGGTTAAAAGGGACTTTTTTTTAACCATTTTTGGATTTTTTTGTCACTTAAAAGGGATTTTTGAAAAAAAATGATAAAAATATAAATAAGACGGGCAGTGGACAGACTCGGTCAAGTAGAGCACTACTGCTCCTGACAACTATAAACTGGACTTATCTTATTGGAACATTTACATTATCTAGAATCTAAGTAGGTCGCCGTATTTATAGATTGTAAAGCTTTCTTGGCTGTTAGTTGTTTGCTATTGGCTGTGTGTCTTCTGATTCTGACTGTAACCTGTACTGCTTGGTCTAGCTCTACTGAGTTCCCTGGGCAAAATGTTAAAGCGGGAAAAAAACTCTCTAAGTACTGAACAGAAGTATGAAATTGTGCAAACATTAAAAACCCACAAGCAAATTGAAATAATAAAAGAGACGGGTTTAAGTTTCAGTGTGATAAGTAGAATTGAGCACGAAAGTGAAAATTATTATCAATTAGGATTATTAAGAGGACGAAATAACTGACTTTTTCGAACATTATAATTAACTGTCCACGGAAAACATTGTAAGTATTTTATTCCTGTACTAAAAATAAAATCTTAAATTTTTGAATGATAATTAAAGTCCGCTTAAAAGGGAAATCCCTTAAACGGTTAAAAAGGAATTTGGTTATAAGGGAAAAATTAGGTCGGCCCCGCGGAGTCCCTTTTAAGTGAATTTCACTGTACAGCAAATCAGCATTAGGACAGAAAGCTGTGTACAGGGTAAACATAGTGCCCTTCTTGGTTTGGATGAACTTATTCCAAATGTAATCGTAGTAGATTGATATGGTTGAGAGTAATGTTCAATCAAAGAAACGCCTATTTCTTCATCAGATACTTGTCCTGAGAGTAATTTATTTTGTTTTCCTTGCTTGCGCGTAAAACACGCTTGCATAAGCTTTTGTTTTAGATAACACAACCACCATGATAGCCACATGAATACACGGGTTACAAAGAAGATAAAGACAATTATGGATGATATAATTAGTGCTAGTATTGACAATATGATGTATTGGTAATAGTCATAACAAGTGACATTACCCCAACGTTCCAGTCATAGATGACATTTGATCAGCATGCATATGGGTATGCGAGTGCTGGTCACAATCTTGAGAATTGGGACGTTTATATCTGGCATCCATATTATCATGGTAGAGTTACCTGTATTTGCTGACATATAGTTTGTTAGATGGACTTTAGTTGTAGTAAAAGTTGGAGTTACAGATATGTAGCTGGAATTCTTTTGGACTCAAATATATTGTGCTGTTATCCCAGGTGTTGTGACATAGATTCTGTAAAGTTTACAGGTGAGTGCACAGTCTTCACATTTCTGTGGGGTTTGTGAGCGGCTGAGGTCATGTTTCTTTGTCATGACGACGTACATGTGTCCCCAACAATCCGGGTAGTATAGTTCATCCAGGGTTTGTATTTTGTGCATAACTGTTGTCTTGTTATAAGTACAGTTATTATTATTATTAATTCACAGGGGTTTGGTCTTAAGAGACCAACACCGCCGAGGCCTTTGTAATAATGGCCTAATGCAGACTCCCCCTCAAGTAGTAGAAGGAAACGTAGGTCAATCCGCAAGCCTGCCCGTAGAGCGCGAGAACGCCACTAAATGAGGCACCGACGCTTGACCCAACATCTCCAACGTGATAAGACACCCCCCTAGATAGAGGTTTCTCACAAGTACGAAGGCAGGGCACAGTCAAAAAATGAATCTGTGTATCATACTCCTCCCCACAGTGCACGCACGTAAGGGAGTCGAACACTCCAATTCTCCAACAATGAGTACCCTAAGCCCCATGCCCTGTCACTAACCCAATCCACCATCTTAGTTGATTCCTAGGATATCGTACCAATGACGCATTACCGTACAAAGGTGCCGAAATCCATAGCTTGGCCTGCCTACAGTTGCGTAG
>JAQFZE010001222.1:0-19101 GCA_034695245.1 Dicyrtomina saundersi | reverse complement strand
AGTACCCACCTATAAATGTGTCAATAATAATGTTTCCACGATGCGGCTAATAAGAGAGAAGGTATTGTCAGTTGAACACATTTTTGTGTTCGATACTTTTCTATAGGTTTCGTCTTCACATCTTCTTAAGCTTAATTACACCTATATAACAATCGTGTGTAGTAGTTGTACAAATACATAGTAATATTGTAGCATAATGCTTTAAGGATAAGATAGAATCCTATAACGCCAAACCATTGTAAATGGTAGATTCATATTATTAAATATATCCTTATCTTATTGTGTAACTATTTTACTGTGAAGATAGTAGGCAGTTGCTAATTTCACAGTTTAGAGTCCAGATAGCACACAACAACATTAAAATAACTCTGTATGCCTCTGCCTCTATCAGTGCAGTGATGGACTTGCAAAAAAAACGTGAAGTTATTTTATATGTGGATTATTCGAAACCACTGCGCACTATGTATTTGTGGGTTGGAATTTCTAGGAACTATCTATGTAGGTTCGCTCAGTATACATGAAATAATTTAAGTATGTTTATTTATGTATAAAGATATGTATAGGTATAGCTTTTGGTAGCTATAGGTACTAATGTGCATAGAATATTGTTGAATTTATAAAGTACCAGCAGCACTTTAATAGGTATGTTCATAACTTACAACTATCTTGATTCTTTGATTATCTGTTCTAATCTGTATTTCAACTTGACTCCAGATGAGAGCTTCGTCCAAAGTTTAACAAGTTTGGCGTCTCTAATTAATTCTACACCTCAAAAAATATTTCCAGCTTCAATCCTCAAGCCCATTCCAAATACCCAACAACAAGTAAATATATTACAAAATATAATATGTAAATAGCAGTACACGAATCTGCCCTCAAACCATTTTTTTACCCAGTCTCTTCATTTTTATTTGAAATTCTCTGCCGATGAAAATGATACAGTACAAACTGACTGGAAGCGTGACAGTTGTTTTTTTTATGTTGATTGCTTGGAGGATAATATATAATCCAACAAAAAAAACGAAATACCAATGTATGTAATATGATGAAGCAAAAAAAAACTAGTGTGAACCTGAACTTGAACACATAATATTATTATATATTTTATGAACCTGCTCACTATATACCATGGGCTATTTTCTTTTTTTTCGTAATGTTGGCTCCTATCTCTTTTTTAAAAGTTTTTTGTGTGTGTGCTGTGTTACAATCTAGTTTTTAGCTTTGTATTTAGAGGTATGTTTATTATTGTGACAAAATCATAATTTGCCCCCAAAGTCCAGAACACTTGATACTTTATTGCTACCACATAAATAAACTCGTACCTGGACTGGTACTCACTAGTCGCAGTTAATAGTGAGTTTAGAATATCATACCTAAATGAGCACTATAGACCACTTAGCATTACCATGACCATGGCTAGTTTCAATTGAGTTGAGGAGTTTTGAGAGTTGAGCGAAATCCAACACACAAAAAATTGAAATTTATGTGATTTTTTCTTTGTCTCACTGGTTGATAGATATTTAAAAAAAAAAGAAAATCTAGATGGGATTGGAATGGGGATTGGGATTGGGATTATACAGGATTTAGCAATGCAAACATGTGTACCTATGTACATAAGATGGATAGAAGATTGGATTGAAAAGTATAAATACTAATTGAGTTTTTTAAAAATATTCATGAAGAACGAACAGGGCAAACTTTCCGGTTAAGAGCGGCAGTAAAACTTTTTTTTTGAGCTAAAAACTTGTTACTATAAGTGCTGAGATGCTATAATAGGTTTTTGGGATATACATACGCAAAGAGAAAAATTGAACAAAAATGTTATCATAATTATGTAGGTAGGTACCTGTGCCTGTGTATAGGATCTTGTCGGCATCGGCATCCGCAGCGAAGCTCTTGAGCATTGTGTATCTCTGTAATTTTTTATTAAGTGGGTTGCTATAAAATATTTGTGAACATATTATCAGCTCATCTTCAAGCTGGTGAAGTTTTCTCTCTCTCTCTCTCTATACGAAGTACATAATACTATACTTGAGTAAGTTCTATTGTATTGGTTGGTGTATATTGACATTGATACTGACCAGAATCGTGCATGGTACAATAAAATGATCCAGTCAATATAATTATGTATGTATGTACGTAACATAGGGAAGGGTAGGCAATGCTGATAGGCATCTCCTTCTTACAGCAGGACTTCATTTGATTTTGATTCCAATCACTGACGTAACCCGCACATGCACAATATCTTCTTTATTAATCATGTCCCTTCACATCTGCCCTTTAAGCATAATGTGTATAGGGCTGACTGGCTGATATTAAGAAGTCAGAGTGAGAGAAGGTCTTTTGTTGTCTGTAAATATTTGAATTTATTTTAAATTTAAATCAAAATAAACTTCTCAGGTATGAAAGGAAACGTTATGGGGTTTATACTCTGTATGTAGCACCTACTAATAAACATAGGAACAAATATGGTAAAAGGTATAGCAAATAATAAAACCATCACTATATGCCCGCCTACGTATTTCTGAGCATGTACTTATATGTAGTCACGTAAAAAGAAAGGTAGGGTAAGGATTTATGCATGCTTAATTTAATTACCCCTTGCCTACACGGTCATTTGTCTATACACTTTCATTAGTAGGATTATTGGTAGAGGTGAGGTAAATTGCTCACCATCCGAGACCTCCCCACACTCTGTGAGTGTCAAAGGGAATTATGAGTGAAATAATAATTATTAGTAGTGTCTAATGTCGTATACTAACCATTTTTGATATTTTTGTAATCTCTGTTTTGTTTGATGCAGGTGACGGAAATATGCTCGGAACTGATACTGTCCGAAAAGCATTTAAAACAAGTCATGGAACTCCTTAACAAGGAAGTCGTGCGAGGCTTGAGCAAGGAAACTAATGAAACAGCCACTGTTAAATGTTTTCCAACCTACGTTAGAGATCTTCCAAATGGGAAAGGTAAACAACTTTTTTTTGTGGATGTTTACGTTTATTTCATTTTTATTTATTTTTCCAGGACAAACTGGTAAGTGGCAAGTGGTCTCTCTCTCTCTCTCCCTTTCAAAAACTCTTTTCACTTCTCAATTTCTAGTTCTAAGCTGTAGCTCGAAATTATATGAATCATATAATCATTTGAGTAGAATCTATAGTAGTTATAGATTGTTTCATCATACTCATACACGTGAATGTTGACTTTAGAACTGCATTACAGATATTGGATTTTATAGTTCATATAGTGGAAAGTAAATAATTATGGAGGTACATAATCTTTTATTACCAAGGAGCAAATAAATCCCTATGTCATGACTTGCGCTCACAATTTGGCCTCGAAATTTTAAACTGAGAACTTTACATTAATAAAAAGAAATGGTCAAATCATAAACCACCAACCACGTACGGACGCGGGTAGACGTAGTTCGTAGGAATCTATACTTAAGTAATCTAGACATATATACTGTATATTCAGGAGGCAATCAGAGTCAGTAGTGCTGTCTCTTAAAATTGGGAGAATTTAATTGAAGGCAATTGTTTTCCTTTATTGTACTTCGTGGCCTGTCTTAATTTCCTTTGATTACGAAACATCTCATTCTCATTCAATCTGTGTGGCTTTGGCTTTGGCGTTGGTAAGTCGTAAATTACCTATACACATTATACATACAAATTAAAAAATTAGCATATTTCCATCATAGCACTCAATGGCTTCCTGGAATCAGGACCAGCAGGACCAGTAACTCACTCACTTACTCTTTTGATCCTTGATATTTTTTAGCTTAGCTGACTATAGGGAGCATTAGTAATAACTCAATAAGCATGATGATAATTTTCGTCCCGATTGTCTTGTGTCACCAAGGTCATGTCTGGGTCAAGATTGAGTCCAAGTCTTTTAAAGTAGAAGATACTTTCTGGGATTAAAAGGAATCTGAATCATGCAACAGGTTTAGAGAGGATTTTCTTCACAGACACGTAAATTACATTATTATATATTAGATATATTACATTACATTATATAGACAAGTGAAACAAGTACTGTGCGTAGCACTGTGTAGTCTGTTGAGTGATTGAACTTGCATTTTCATCTTATTCCCCCTTTGTCCGCTTCGTAACACGCATTAATATGTAGTGATGTAATTCTATTTGAAGTGTTTGTATGTTTAGGTGTGAAAAGTGGCGAGGAGCAGTAGTATATAGAAGGAAAATAATGTATGGTCATGGTTATGGTCATGGTCATGATTGCATAGATTCTCCATTACTCTGTACTCGCTCCACACTCCATATGATTGTTACATCGCATCGCATCGGTGGAAAGGGTTTATGACACTGCGCTGCGACTACTGACTGATACCTCAAAAGTCGCAAGTGTTTAGTTTTCAATTTCCATGTATCATTCAAATCAATCAGAATGTATTGGAGGCATATGGCATGCACACAGATATATACTTAACATAACGTACTTACGAGACGAACAGAAACAGATCTCCTAATCCTATCCGACAATCATTAGCACCATCATCCGTCACCACCGTGCCACCAAACCAGAGCCTGTCTCATTTTACTAATAAACATCGTCTCTCACTCTTCCTTACCAAATTTATATAGCTACCAAAATGGTTTCAACCAGTCTTTTTTTTTCTGGTGTCTTTGATAGCTCCACTCAAAGACGGTAATAATAGTAATGGTAGTGATAATTTTGGTGGCACGGTGACGGTGGTGGTGGTGATGATGGTGACTGTGGTCTCAATTCTGGTGTATGGTGGTTGAGGATCAGATCATTCAGGAATATGTCAAATATATTTAATCCTTAACATGACTTTGTTATCTTTGTCCCATCCTATACGTAATCAAATAACGTGTTTCCAAAGCCGCTTATTTCTCGACGATATCACATCCCGTCAGAACTGGGATCAGTATTGGGATCAGGAGACATAGACATAATATATGCCTTCTTAGGAAGGCTCGGGCGTGAATTTTTTATTTTTTAAATTCAATTCATTCAATATAGATTGATGCAGTGTCACCATTGAGTTGAGCGTCAACCCTACCCTGCGGTCCCTATCCCAATCCAAACCCAAACAGCTTGGGTCTGGGTCTGGGGTTCTTGAAAGATTTGAAAGTCTTTCTTCAATTAGGTAATTACCTACTTTCGTTTAGTGGATTCTGCATAAAATACTTGGAAACCACAAAACTACTATACGAATCCAAGGATGAGAATGGTCAATAAATAGTCAACATTTTATACAGATAGTTGATAGTACATCATACTAATGAGGATTAGAAACGAATACTAGTTTGTAACATTAAAAACATGTATGTATGCCATTCGTGTCTGTGGCCGTGGTCATGTATATAGAGACTGAACCGATACCGCGATAACCGACGGATTACGCTATAGCACGCTCGCACGGCTCATGGTTCGTCGACTCTGTTCAGAAGATTGTGGAGAGGATGTTAGGGTTAAAATTAATTATGAAATAACATTTTTGAGGAATTTCGGGAAAAATTACTTTTTTTGTGTGTGTGTAGTCTATGACTTTTTATTGTATGCGACTAGTAAAAAGGATATAAGTACATATTCGAATTTCCCGTCTTGTTTCACAGGTTCCCTATCCAACGGTATGTATTGAGCATTTCGTTGAATTTATGGCTTCCATAATCTGTTCCTACAAGCAGGGAAAAATTGTTTTTATTTTATTTTTACACACACACTCATATATATTTATGTACCTACATATATATATGTGCGTATAAATGGAAATAAATAGGATAATGATAATTATTCATCTAATTATTTTGAATGATAGGATCTGACTCTATAGGTATATATAGAGAAACGGTTACGCCTTGTTAAAACAGGATTTTTCTTGATACTTGGGGGGATACTGTTTATAATTATATACCTAGTTAATCCTCTATAGCGGATTGTAAATTGCTAAGTTACGATTCCGACCACAAACTTATGTACAGGTATCTCTACTCTCATCTAAAGAGGAAACCTCTTTGTAATATGGAGTATATAATACCTTACCTGTGCAGGTACCTACCTAAATATCAGTGGGATTATACAAAAAAAAAATAACAATATTAATTATAAATTTTATGTAGATGGTATCACAATAATTTCCGATTAGAAAGGTTTCCAAAGTTTGTTTGTTCAACAATTGTCATTATTTTTTTTTTGTAGATGTTTTGTTTCAAAGGTTTACAATGACCATGTAAATGGTCACACACACACACAAAACAAAGTACAATTTAGATTTTACAACGAAATTAAAGATACTTTCTACTGCAACACAGTCAGTAGGGGCATGGGAAGAGACGCAGGGACTTCTTATCGTTATAATATAGTATTTAAAAAACGGTTAGAAATGAAAAAAGTTGACCTAAAAATTTATAACTTAACTAAATTCTGAAAAAGTTGATTGAGGTAGTTAAGTCCAAGTTTGAGTTCCTCGCATTTTTTTTTCTTTCTTTCTTCTGTTCCTCTTTGTTGATTTCAAGACGTGATTTTTTACGATGCGATATGATTAAGTATATCCGATGAAATAATTGTGCTCGCAGAATTGCCTTTTATTTTACGTACCTACAAACAAAACCTAGTTTAAATTCTTATCTTGGTATTCTGAGATTTTGCGTACCTACCTCGTACGCTAAGCTGTTCTGGTCTGGTTTCTGATGAGGTGTCTGACTGAAATATCAGAGGTTGTGAATAGAAAGACAGGGTGACGACGACGGCCCTGTTTCCTGTGAAGATTTTTAAGGTATGATAGATACCTAAATAGTTGGGGATTTTCTATAATAATATGTTTAGTTTAGTCTTTATTGCGGTGTTCGTATCATTATGCATAGTTGGTTAGGGCTAGGCTATTAGAATTTTACGAACTGGATTAAAGGAAAGAATGAAACTATGTATTCAGACACATTACAATCAGTATTGTATTGGAGTTTCCACGGAGCTCACGTGGCTGGGCTGCTCTATAGGTGCATGTACCCTGTTGTAAATCATAATATATAATATAGGCCCATGGTTTAGAATAGTTTTGTTTGGGAATTTAATTATGTATGTATAGGATTGGGCTTAATATTATTACGACGAAAAAAAAGCACATGAAATACATTAAAGCTGACATGACATAGGTAGATGTAGATGTCCCATGTAATTATCACTTCATCCTGACTCTGTGCTACAGCTGGTACCTAACTAATTAAACTAATAAATTTATGTAAATATTTTATAAATATTCATGGGGAGAATGGTGGTGAATCTCATTTCATTGTGTGAGGAAGGAGCAGACATACAGGTAAATCATGTAAGGGATTATATTGTGACTGAATTTAATCTGTCTGCGGCTTTGAGAGCAATGAGTCTCCTCTCTCGACTCATATTATGTTGATGGTGACTGCTGAATGGTGATGATGTATGACCACGAGGTACGATGTACATTTGCTTTAATGGGAAAACCTTGAACTGGCACTGGGACTGGGACTGGTGCTGGTCTTCCTTTAACACAGCGTAGTTTTTAATTTGTGTGTATAACTCACTCCAGGCTCCAGACTTGAGACATTCTTCTAAAACTTTTTGGTTTTTCAAAGCTTCCCAGAGCAATTATAAATTATGAATGTTACAATAAATTACTGACTTTGTTTTTTTTACCTAATTGTGTATATGGCTTTTGTATAGGGAGTACATACCAGTATTGTATATTCTATATACTCTTTTATTTTCTGACCAAAGGGAAAAATTCAAAAATCCTGTCTGCCACTTTAGTTATTATTGTGTTAATAAATTGATTTATACTAAATTATGAAATATGAGAGTGAAACCTGTTGGTTGGCGTCTATAAGGTTTTGAACAATAATAATTTTTATTGGATTGATATAATATAATATATTACGATCATTTTTTTTCTGTCACTTTAGAACGTGGAAAGTTTCTGGCCCTCGACCTCGGCGGCACCAATTTCCGCGTCTTACTTATCGAACTGAATGGAGACAACAGAGAGCCGTCTAAATTTAAAATGCAATCCAAAATCTTTGCTGTCCCACAACAGCTTATGATTGGCTCCGGTGTTGGGGTAAAGAAAAAACCAAATATGCTATCAAATATTAAGTTGAACTTTGATTTGGGAGGGCTTTCCAATTCTTGTGTCACCTCCCACCAAGTCCAAATACGTTGTACAATGCAACTTATTGGGTGGGCGGGAGAACATGTCATGGACGGAAAAACTCACCCGAATCCCAGTTCAAAAAAATTTCAGAGTACACTTTTATGTATTAAAAAAAATTAAATCTAAATTGAGGGCTGCAGCGCTGTTCTTAAAAAATAAGCTGTTCAATGCTCGATTTTGGATCTTAAATATAGTCCATGATGTTGATGGAAAAAAGGAATTCATAAGTCTCTTTTAATTCTAGCTATTTGATCATATTGCGGAGTGCTTATCAACCTTTATGAAAGAGTGCACCGTCAACACTGAGAAACTCCCTCTCGGTTTTACTTTCTCCTTTCCATTAAGACAAGAAGGCCTCACTAATGCCAAGCTCGTGACGTGGACGAAAGGGTTCTCGTGTGCCGGCGTGGAGAATGAAGACGTGGTCAAACTTCTGCAGGATGCTATCAGTAGGAGAGGCGTAAGTTACAACACAGATCTTAACATTCATCTTACTTCAAAGTTTAAACTATCAATAATTATGCTTATAATTTTATATCTTTTTAATTACCTCTATATAAATTATTATACCCATTTTGTTTTTATTTTTTTTGGTATGCAGAGCATCTTTCTTTGTTGATTTCTTTTCATTCAGATCTGCATCACAGATCTGATATCTCTCACTCAGAGATACCCCCATTTAAAATTACATACAATTTATACATGCGTCTTAGCAAGGCACGAACTTGATTTCCGTAGTTGTACATATATAGTCTCTTTCACACTTACTATATAAAGAGATGCGCTCGAGGTGGAAAGATGTTTTTTATTCTATGATACCAGCAGTATATATTTCTCTGCCACACTAAAATAATGCCTACAAAATATAATAATACGAGACACTTCTCCCTCTTTCATGTCTGTAATATACATGATGATGATTAGTACATAGAATACGTATTTAGTCAAAAGATAAAGAAAATAATAGTGAGTACCTACTGTAAAATAATTAAGCCATTCGTAGTATAAAGGCGGAGACTGGAAAAGCAGAAAAGCTAGTGTCAAGTTTCATCCTACACAAAACCCACTACTCTGTCGCTCACATTCTCGCTTTCGTTGTCACTAATAGAGAGGAGATTGCTGAATTTTCTGAGTAATGTCTTAATGTGCGAACTATCTTAACGGAGTGTTAAGTATTAAGGGGATTCTATTAACATGCAGAGTGACTCCGATGTTATTACTTAGTTATTATGAGTTCTCTGGATTTGTTTGTACCCTTTAGCCTTTCCTCTCTTGTTTGCACAGTTACAATTTTTTTTCCTGTTTGTATATTGAAAATATAATTTTTTTTTGAAGAGCCGCAAGAACAGCATGTGATAAAGACAAGGACATATAGGCACAAAGGGTATAGGGAACAAAATTATACGGATCTTGGTAGATACTTTTTATTTTCTTAGCAAGCAATCCCTGACTTAAAAAAAAGAGGAGGTTAAATAGTTTATTTTTATATTTATTTTCCAGTTTACTACATTAATGGTAATTGCTAATGACGAACACATTCATTTTGTAGTAGTAAAAGTGAGCCATAACATTTATTTTAATTAGTTGACGATTGACATTAGTTGACTTTGCCCACAGCCATAGTTGTGTATACATTCATAATTATGTAGTCAATATAATATTGTGTGCAAACTACTGGAAGCATGGAGGTTAATTGACATTGGCCCTGCCATGCTATGTAATGGTCGTAGGTACCTACCTACGTCTGTAATTATAATCAGAAAAAGATTAAATAAAATTTAATGCTCAATGGATGCATCAAATAATGTAGGGGGAAATCTCCTCGTGTCATCGTCATCTACATCGCCACTGACTGTCGAGCGTCGAGCTTCGATGTCGATGTCGATGTGCTGATGAACATTAGCGAGACGGACCGAGTCGTGGGGCTAGCTATATATATGTATAGGTGCATATATAGGTAATATAATATATATGGATATTATCACAGACATAATATTTAAGCGTCTAATAATTGCGAGCATATTATAGCTTCATTTTTTATTTAAATGAAGGCAAAGTCAAGTGATGTGTGTAAAAGTAAACACGGCTCTAATTTTAATTGTCGTGAAGAAGGAAAAGCCTATTAAATTAATTATATAGGCAGTACCTACCTACCTACTTTATGAGAGAGTATAGGGGGAGCAGTGAATCGTAGAGGAAGCTGTGTGCACTCACCACGTCTCACACCGTCATACCGTGAACCGTGAAATATTGTTGGCGTTAACATGCATCAGGATCAGTTTACACACTACATGTAATTGTATACGACAACATCATCAAATATAATTATTAGCTGACGGAATTTCCTTGTTCAGTAATTCCCCTATCTCTCTCATCTCCACATACACGTGGTATACTAGTAATATCAATTTTTATAATTTATTACTATTGATATTGACTCCTTCTGCTCTGCACAAAATCATTTACATTTACATAAGAGTGTTACGTATCCACAGCTTTAAATATTATAATCCCTTTTTTTGCACTTTTTCAATTTGCACTTCTCAAATAGTTAATCCAAGTAGGTAGCCTAGGTAGGTAGGTACTAAAAGCTTTACTATATAGCTCATCAACTCAAATTCTTGGAGCATCCAACTATTCCATGGCTATAAGATATATGCTATAGAGAGTAAAATGTAGAAAATGAAATGGAAATTATAGATTAGATAACTTTTGTTTTTCGATAATTCCGATGAGCGGTTGAACAGATGTAAAACCCCATGGGCTATGTCGTCCCACTTGACTTGTATGCACATACTCTTCGTGAGAACTTGAGTTTCCCGGTAAATTATTAATTGACATATTGATACCCAATATTCAGGAATTACTATAATACTCATTATGACTACGTAGAAAAAGGTAATTACGTATGTGCAATTTTTGAGTAGTATAAAAGTACGAACAATAATAATAATACGTGCGGGGAAAACGTTTTATTGGGAAATGTCTGCTTCGTGGTTGATATGAGGCTGACGTTGAGGTTGACGTTCAAGTTGACGTTGACTTGAGTTCATTGTGACTGCGGTAAAAATTGATTGGGTGATTGGGTGCATTGAGTAATTCAAAAATATGAATGGGGAACAGACGTCAATGAGCTTAGTATTTCTGTTGTATTCGTTCAATTACTGGAATTTGATTTTGATAGAGAGAGGGAGAGAGAGAGGTGTGAATTCTCTATTTAGAAAAACTTGTAGTAATATGCAATATGCAGCCAAGTGCTGCAGATAGGCATTGAAATTTTTATCATTTTTTATCACATATTTTTATCACAATGCATTCCATGCATTGACAAATTTTGGTGTAATTCACCTTGGTTTATTTTAATTTCTGTCCTTATTTGGAAAGAAGTAATATAAATATCAGATACACAATTATTTATTAGCGAAATGCAACTACAATAAATTAATACTGGCAAAAGACATATAGGTTTCACTGCTTTCTTAAAAAATACTTTAAATAAGGATTTTTTAAAAATTTTGTAGCTCTCAGAAATATATTTTTAGGAGGTTGGGCACGCACATTTTTGAAAATGTTTTCACAAAAAAAGTTTTTAGCACATTGATTACTGGCCTGGCTATACACTTAGCGATTCAAAATATTGGTGTATAAACAAATGAAGACAAATTTGAAAAATATCTAGTATTGCAACTTCAAAAGAGTTGGAAATGTTGTCGTTGTCACATCAGTCTTGACAATTTTGGGAATTTTAGTATTTGCTTAGTGAGGATAATTTTTTATTTTGATTACATTGTGAATCGAGCTATTTAGTCCTTCAACATTTAATCCTTATGGAAAATACAATGACGGAGTGTTGTCACGTAATATCAGTAGATTGCAATTTTTAAATCATGAGGCAAATGCATATTATTTGCATTCATGTAAGTTTTTTGCAATGTAGGTGCATACTTACTTGAATATGCACTAAAAGCAAAGAATATATATATAAGGTATATCAGTATATATTTAATGCCGTTGTCGTTTCACGACTCACCACCATTCTTTTCGTTGCCACGTTTCACACTCCCCACAACAAACTTCAAGTTATTATAGGTAATAATTATTATTCATCATTAAATTGGTTGTTAGAAAAAAAATCATGCTAATCATACTCTGACTGACTTGAATGGACTTTCTAGAAGGGAAGAACTCGTGGAAAAATACAAACAGTTTTTTTCCTCTCTCTCTCTCTCTCTTTCTGTTCATTCATGAAAAAATGATCGTAGGCGTTACTTGTACAGAACTTACCGAGAATTTGCAATGAGTTGAGTTATGAACATAGCCATATGTAATGAAGGTATTGCCCTGCATATAGCTAGAGCAGCATGTGATGATATTATAATAATATTTTGTATTGTTTTTCAAGAGACTTGAAAGTTTTACTCGCGGTCGTATATACTATAAAGACTACATCAGATTCATGTTCAGCAGAATAGATATCAGATAGCGCCATTCATCAATAATTCTTAACCGCATTTGTACATTCCACAGCCTTGGTCACATGGCCTGGTCAGAGTAAAGTTTCCGTTTAATTCCAATTCTAATTTCGATTTGAAGGGAAAGACGGAGTCATTATTCTTGAAAGGGAAATTAATCAACACTGCCCATTGTCCATGAGTGTGAATGTGAAATTATGAATTAATTACTATTACTATATGGGTATAGTTCTATTTGTATACACATATATCAGCTATCAAGTCATATAGCAATGCAGTGTACTCCCATGCTTGCATTTATTTGTCCGTTTATATTCTGATTTTACCACTATTATAATTACTACTTATTAGGCATTATTAATTAGTATACAGGGAATTTGAGGAGACGTACATATTTTGCAAGAATAATTTTCGAAGCATTGAAGGTAATTGTTGAGCTTTCAAATTCAAACAATCCACCTCCAAGAACTCGTAATTGCTCATAGTTAGTTGCTGTTGTTAGTATAGTCGTGATAGTCTCATCTGTAAAATCCACCAATTTGTGGTGATAAAATTGAAGGATATTATAAAATTGAGATCTAGGAAAACGTATAATATAAAGGCAGTGTAAAGACCTTCGAAGCTCGAGTTACACAACTATAGTATTATCATCTTCTATTAATATAAACATCTTCATTATTTAAAATATTATGCATTTCCACCACAAATCTCATTGCATCACCAAGTGCATTCAATTTTTTTGTAATAATATAATTTGCAAAACAAAAAATTATAATGATGAATAAAGATGACAGGGCCGTCCTTAAATACTATGTTAAAAAAAACAGTTAGAGCATTAACAAAGGAAAGGGAGGGGGATACACATAATACATTAAATTGGTATGGGTTCAGAGCGTGAGGAATGGCCCTGTTATGTATAATTAATTGTAATATTAATATAATTAATATTCTTATCTGTATCAATATTCAGTATGAGTATAGCCTGATTAGCGATATTCAAGTTAATTGACTTTTTGGACTCTGACTAATGCAGCTGTTCTATGTGCTCTGCAGTTCACTATCACTCTCTGCAGTTCTACAAATCCCATACCTATGCAAATACTATAGGTGTACCAACCTACGATAATGTAACAATAATAGTGTAATTGTAAAGTATCCGAGGCTGTATTATCTGTGTCTATATCCTAATCTACTAATGAAACTAATGGTGTGTATTATTTAAGTAAATGACTGTGGACACACAAACATGTTGTGCTATGCAATAACTTTTGTAATGATTTAATGATGTAATTTTGTTGTGACAATAATAACAATAATAATAATACACTCTGGGTTTATGTTTATGGTAAACAAACATAAAGATAGGAAAAGCAAATGATGGAGATGTTAAGTAGGTAGTTTTGCATAGAATATATATCATCAAGTATATATACGGTTATGTTCATTGGGACTGAACAATGATCGATGATGAGTGGCTGACTATAGTGAGTCAGTGTTGAGGAGATTAGAGAGGGAGGACAAGAATAATATAGTACATACATAAAAAAAAAATTATAATAATAATGTGTAGTGAAATGATACGCGACGACAAGTGTTGAGTAGCTACGGGTTCAATTCAATGTAGAAGTAGAGATACGAAGTCCCTTTATATAGGTATACATATAGTATAGTTATTTACACTATATAGTGTAGTGTAGTATAGTGATATTATATACAGTAATTCCGAGGAAGTTCATAAATGTTTTGTCATGTTAATGATGATGGGGAACACAAGGACGTCAGGATAGACGTTATGGGAATCCTAAATGATACGACGGGAACCCTTATGTCATCTGCATACAGAAATAGCAATTGCCGAGTCGGTTTGATTATCGGTGAGAATCGTTTATTATTATTATTATTTATTTTCTTTTTTTTAAATATTTTTATTATTTTCTCAAAATTCAAAATCAAATGAATTTAGTTCAACTTTTCAAATCTTATACTTTTCCAATTTTAATATTTAATTACCTACCCCCCCCCCCCCCCCTTCTTTCCCGGGTGCTAATGTTACTATATTAAAATTATTTATTATATATTACAGGAATTTTTTTTTAAATTTTGTATTTTACACAATATATATTTTCCAACTGCATGCTATTACACATTGAATTATATAAACTTATTGACTTGCGGGTTTCCAAGAACTAATCCATAAAGCTATTTTGCTGCTATATTTATAATTACCATACAGATTATAGAGGCATTATTATCTATGGGAATTTTAATATAGATTAGTATTTAGTATACAAAGTGGGCTATGGTTATTTACTATAGGCGAGGGCAGCGTCGGAAATTCTATTTGACATTGATAACATAGGTAGGTAGTCTAAGGAGGTAGGTGGGACTTTTGACTTTCCTATAGTTTTCCTTTAATATTGAAAAAAAACTCATTTTTATTTCACATTTTAAAGTGTAACTCAATCAATCACCATATGTATATGTAATATCTCAAAGAATATGTTATGTTAAAATTGTGGGAGAGTTTTACTACTTTAGAAAAGGAAGGTACTGTAAATTACTAAAAGATACTTTAGGACTTGGAGGCATTTAATTGATTGTACATTTTGTGCGTAGTTCTTACGTAATTATATAGCGCTCATCTTTCTTTCACAATAATTCCATGAATCATTATACATTATCTTGTATTTAACTTCTCATCCAGTAGTATATGTACCTATCTATGGGTACAGGTATAAGTATGCAGTTGACGTGGACAGAAAAAATTAATACAGCGCTTAATTTCGATGAGCTTTTTCCTGGAATTAAATCAGGTTTTTGGAATGCAATTTTCTGACTAGTGAGTAGAGGTGCACATAGGTATAGGGATATAGGGACTGCAGGTGTAGGACATTTTCCCCTAGGAATTAAAGGGTGTGAAATAGTTTACGTATTTGCACTTGAATACGTATAATATACTACGGAGTATATAGAGGCCCTTGCTATAATCTATAATATATATGATTATTAACTATAGGCTATAATCCTACCATTATACTTAATATTGTTTCGTACATATAATAGCTTTTTTTTTGGGCTGGGGGGAGGGCTGGAATTGAATAACATGCTCGTCCTAAGACTTCTAACTCTAACTTTTATACCTACTACTACTATAAGTTAACCATAATATGTATAATATTATATAATTTTTTTTAATGATTTATAACTTGGGTTTGGGGTGGAATGACAGAGCAATTTTTCGACTCATATTTTGAGAACTAACTCTAACATGCATAGGTGTATTACCTAACTAGCTACAGATTCCAGATCCAATGATTAAACTTACGTGTGGAAAGTCAAAATTCAGGATATGTTATAAGGTTGTATAGCTAATGATCTTGAAGACGAATTGGATTGGAAATTGGGGCTGCATTAATTAGACAATTAGAATTACATAATTACAATCATAGTATAATTATTAGCATTTACAAACGCATGTGCTTTCTCGACTCATTTAGTTATTGCTATATCTTAATTCGAATGATGGTCGTCGTCGTGATCATCGTGGTTGTAAGTTGTAATCGTGCTCAATATCAACCTGTCGAGGATAGAGAGGCATGAAAAATTAAAACGCAGAAGTTAAATATTGTAAATCGGGGAGCATTTAATTGTAATTTTGAATAATAATGAGCTCAAACTGTGTCTGTGTGTTGGAGTTGGAGAGGGGGGAACCAGTCTACATATGAATAAGAAGCAAAAGCTACTGTATATTACAGACAGAGAGACACTGAAATCGAAACCGAAACCGAGTCGAGAATATTATATTATACTCGCACTGTTCATGGGTTCATAAACATGGTAAATGGTACATTATCATGTTTGAAAATTGCAGCTCATGTGCAACAACACGTCATTTACGACGCTACTACATTCAACAGTACAAGTAATTACATGTGGCTACAACTTATTGATAAGCGAGACAGAGCTTCAGGTAAAAGATAATATACTGTGAGTAATGATTTGACTACAACTCTACAACTCTCACTGTCACTGCTAAATTATAATAAATTATTATTACTGCATTTTTTATTACACTTGCTCCTATATACATATAGGGAAACAACGACATCCAGAGCAACTGACTATATAGTGAGCTCTCTCCGTCAGACAGACCGACACACAGGGACGCAGCGTACATAGTAAGCAGTGCGTCTGTATGTCATTAAAATTACGTTTGACAGCACATCTTTTTCTCTCCGTGTAAATTTCACTATAGATGCGGACACCTTTTAGACACACAACTGTTGATATACTACATCATGCCCCACAGCTCTTGATCACATCACGTCAATTGAATCCCTTCATTGTAAATTACACATGCTCCTTCTTTTGACTCTATATAATATACTGCGACCAATTACGTGTAAAACCAAAAACCAATAATTCAATCCGCTCTTTAACTTTGAATTGGTCTTTTACAATAGATTCTACAATTTTCGTGAGAGTCACAACATATTATTATTGTGGGGCGACACGTTTTTTTTGTTTCTGGGCATCATATAATGGATGTTGAATGGACGGGTATATTTACCATTATAATATGGGAGCAAAATCGTTAGCCATTTGTAATTTATATAATATGTATAAATATATATAGTGGTAGTGATAATTTATATAATTTTTGACGGTCACTGCCTAGAAGGAGCGGCCAGAAATACAGAAACTTTGTATTTTATTTATTATTGTTTTTATAGCTCTTTCCTGCTCCAGTTATCAATGTTTTTTATATAGGTATAAGCTACATACTATATATGTGTATATAGGTGCGTACTTTCATTGTACTGTATTCTCTGAGTAGAGAGGGAGACCGTAATTTTGTGGTCTGGTGACGACGGATAAGAGAGTAGAACATAAAAGCCAGGGCCATATTAGTCGGACGGAACTGTATTATACTATAATACTTAATAAAACTGAAATTTTTGTATTATTTAATTCAGTTAAGTGTATATCGAAATGAAAATAATGTTCCGTAATATATTATACTATAAAGTAAATGAAGAAGCCATGAGGGTATGAATGAATGTACTGAGGACATTATAATGATTAAAAATACTGACAAAGTTGAAAGGTGAGTCATTTCCTCTATGGAAAGATTCAGCTGCGTATCGGATCGGATACACAAAATGAATCAATGAAGTGAAAAGAAAAAGACTGAAGAAAACCTTCTCTGAATATTTGTAGTGAAAAATAATGATATTCTTTTTTATTTGTTTTCTCCCCTATATTATATTTTACATATCTGTATATATACTTTGTCTATATGATTTTCTATGTATTACACATATACTTGGTTGGAACTTACAAAAGTCGGGAGTTTTCGAGCTTTTTTTTTGAAGGGCTCAGAAGATTAGTTGTAAATACATACATACAAATAAATACAAATTAATGTTAACAGAAAAAGATGTATGATTATGATTTAGGATGTGGAAATCGACGTTTGTGCTATTCTCAACGATACAACCGGAACTTTAATGTCGTGTGCGTGGCTCAATCCAAACTGTCGACTTGGGCTCATTGTCGGTACGTCATGTCATATACAAACAAACAAACAAATCAAATCATCCTCGTTGAGTTTTATCTTAATTTCATTTTTTGTTTTTTCAAAATAATTTAATTCTTCGCATAAAATTTTTATTTTGTTGATTTTTATTCATACCATTATTTCAGTCTTCCTAAGCAATTTAATTCTTTCAAAATATATTTCAAATGTTGATTCATTTTTAATAGACTGTAGCCAATTGTATGTACATACCTAATATTGTTTTTCATTTGTATAATTTCTTTCTTGTATATGCGAGCTCGTTGATTTCATTTGATCGGCCAGTATTACTAGTAGTAGACTAGGTAGTTTGAGTAGTAAGTCTGTAGTATACATACCATACTTTTGTTTTCTATTGTATAGTTTCTATTAGTATTTCATAAGTAGTTGTTCCTATTTAAAAAAAAACAAATGTGTTAAATTCGATCACACGTTAACTATCCAATTTTATTACTGATATATATCCCTTTTATGTTTTATATTATTATTTTGTAAATGTTTCTTATTCTTACAAATTTTGTTTCAATATTAAATGTTTGTCTCTGCGTCTTCCCACAAATAAATTGTACATCACGCTGTATGTTCCATGTGCATCTTTACACTACGCAATTTAAATTACTTGTTATATTCTGTCCTGTCCCTTTTTAATTCGCACATTTCCTTGAGTAGTAATATATAGTATAGTGAAGTAATCTAATAAATTCGTCCTGTATTTTCGATAGTATATAGTGTATGTAGTAGTTCAGTGTAGTATGTAGTGACCTAGTGACTATCAGTGCGAGTGCCGCAGTGTATATGAGCAGCAAGTAGTACCGGTTTTAGCTGTGTTAGTTGTAAATTAGCTACTTTAGAATTTTGTATATAATTATTGTGTAGTAGTA
>JAQFZE010001221.1:0-19104 GCA_034695245.1 Dicyrtomina saundersi | reverse complement strand
CTGAGGCCCAAGGAAACGTTTCTGGCTATGCTTTTCCAGATCCCGAGACATCATAGTAAGTGGTTTGCTTGTAAGTAGAATTTGCAATTAAATTAAATTTATACCATATTTTCATTTTTGGGTGGCGTCTTTTATGTCGGACACCGCAATTCATAAGAGTTTTCCCGTCCGCACACTTCAGAACTCTACGGCAGCTTCACGCTTTATAAGTGTTTCTACTGTACTGTATACACACCACAATAATAAATATGTTTTAAGTATTTAACTGGAACTTGCGTAGATTAGACAAATATATTCATTCCCAATAATGCATCGTTACTTAAGAAATAAGGTCGCACACAGTATGTCGTCGACGAAGAATAAAATCTGACTATCTCCTTTGGGTGATAAAAGCGAAACTGACTATTACCATTTTTCACTAAATGCGAAACTATCTCCATTTTTCACAAAATACTATTAAAAGGAGGCAAAAAAACCTATATGTGCCAGTGCTGCACGTCATGAAGCAGGCGTTTTTGTTTAGGGATCGTCCATAAATGACGTCACAAAAATTATTGCTCTCTCAAAAAACACCTACTCCCTTTATTAATGCTTAGCTATCACAAGGCGTGTCATAAATATAGGACAAGTTCCACACACGCTAAATGTGACATCATTTATAGACAACCCGTTTCTCGTTTTCCACTTAACTAACGAGTGTTTTATGTTCCTGCTGGCGGCCTTCTAGTGACTACTGCTTTCTGTATTCTTCATTTCTGCTTAGTTTTCAGCGGGAACTCTAATAATGTACTCTCACGTTTAGTTAAATGTTGTAGTGAGTGGAAAACGAATCTGATATAATTTTAATATTTAGTATATTTAGATCAATCTGAAGTATAAACAAAAAAATTCCACAAAAAAGCCAGTTTTTTTCGAAAATTTCTGAAAATTCTCTCTAAAAATTGTTGTCTGGCCCTAAAGTGACACATGAAACCCCCAATGTATTTATTTTTTCAAGAGCTTTAAAATAAGCTATAATTCGTCTAAATCGGCCAAGTATTTCAACAAAGTTCCAAATTATTTAAATATGTAGAAATAATATTTCATTGCGTTTAGTATAAAATGATGACAACTTCAGTAATCAGTACGGTTGGCACATTGATTCAAGATAATCATTAACTAATTACATAAATGTTTTGAAATAATGACACGCCTTGTGATAGCTAAGCATTGATAAATGGAGTAGGTGGAGAGGAATAATTTTTGTGACGTCATTTATGGACGACCCCTAAACAAAAGCGTCTACTTCATAACGTGCTGCATTGGCACATATAGTTTTGTTTGCCTTCTTTTAATGGTATTTTGTGAAAAATTGAGATAGTCAGTTTCGATTTTAGTGAAAAATGGTAATAGTCAGTTTCGCATTTAGCACCACAAGGAGATAGTCAGATTTGATTCTTCGTACTTTGTCGACGATATTATGACACTGGGCAATACTGAGAAACACTTTATCTTACGTAAGACGCTGAGTCATACTGCTTCTCAGTACATTTTCTTGTTTATAACTTCCTATACAATTCTGGTCATCGGGAGCGTACATCTATGGCATTATGCAAAATCCTACGATTAATAACCTCACCACGGCTTTGCCGTATTTTCTCTACTTCAATTTTATGGCATGATATAGTTACATTAAATGATTCCTAACTAAATTCTGTGCTGACTGACGGCACACGATAAAGATATCAGCAGGAAGCAAGGAAGTTGATTATTGAATAATGTATTTTGTGCATGCTCCCTCAACTTTGTTTCACTTGTCAGCATGCTACATGTAATTTACGATAAAGTGTGGTAATTATAATATAATATGTAATCTCAACGAAAAGGAACTTACAACTACAAAATTATTTTATTTATTTGTCAGTTAACCACTTTTAACAACGCAGAAGGAAATTGGTCCCGAAACTCCCATTTCGGAAATTTGTAGAATTATTGTATTATTTATTTCTATTTTTTTTACCTAAATGACTATATTGACATGTGTAGTTTCTAGTGCGGTGCTACTGAGTCACCCAATTTTATCTTGTAATAACAAAACAAATTATTTGGAAATATTGTATTGCTTATAAGCTGAAGTGGGAACGTATTAGTAAATAGTACATTATAAACAGGAGTTTGTAAATCCATGAACTTTTGCATACTATTTTACGTTGATTACTTCCCACTTGTTTAATAATGATTTGCCCCGCTTTATTTTCCGTATTGTTGACATTGCTTCCTGTCACAATATTTATCTCTTCGGTTAAGTCTGACTACAGTAGTGACGCTCATATTCTGGAAAACATGGAGTTATTGCAAATGGACAATGATACGGAGACCGACGAATTTCCTTTTTTTGAAACTTCAACATTATTATCGACAGTACCTTTTCCAGAGTCTAACAATAACAACACGTTTATTGAACAGCCAATACAAATTAGTGTGGCTTCTAATTACGTTAGATTTTACTTGTTTACATCGTAAGTTCTGCTTTCTAATCCTAATGTACGCATATACGTTTAAGCCATGTTTTAAACTTATATTTTTAACACAGTAGTAAACCTTGATATATGTATTTTAAGTCAGTCATTAAAAATTAGTACTAGACATTGCATCTAACATTTGGAATATTTTTTCTTACAGAGAAAATCCTGATGCAGGAGAAGAACTGATAATTGGTTCTGAGATTAGCTTAAAAAATTCCTATTATATAAAAAGAGCACCTTTGAAAGTTATTCTGCATGGATTTACAAAAAGCGCAACTAGGGGTCATGGCCCTCGTTTTAAATCAGGTAAATCATTAAGTATACTACATATTAATATTGTAATTAGGTATTTTTATTTTTGTTACTTTTATAAAGTGTTGAGGGTATTTGGTTTTTGTAATAATTTATTGAAATTCTTATTGAATATAATTAGCTTATCTTGAAAGAAGCAGAAACCGAACATTAAACGTGGTGCTTGTTGACTGGAAGCAATTAGCAATGAAACCAAGGTACGATAAGGCAGCGGCAAATTCAAAATTTGTTGGAGAAACTACTGGAAAATTTATTTCATTTTTGGTTGAAAATTGTTTTGTTACTTTAGAAGACGTTCACATTATTGGTGATTTCAATATATCTTGTGTATTTTAATTCTACTGAGAAAGACCATAAAGCGTACCTCTTTTATCTCTTACACTAGGTTTTCTAACAAATAACTGTTTTACTTTTCCACAAAGGACACAGTTTAGGAGCTCATGCAGCAGGATTTGCAGGCAGATTTATTGGTGCGGGAAAAATTGGAAGAATCACAGGTTTGAATTATAACTAGAAATTACGTACAGATAAAGGCTTATTTTAATAAATTCTAGTGTAGTTACTTGTGAGTCATTGTGTTTCATTCGATCTGATTAATTAGCTTTAGATCCAGCTGCGCCTCTCTTCCACACGGTTGATCGTGACCACAAAATTGGTTGGCAAAGCATTAAATAATTATTACAACTGTAGAAAAAATTGCATTGATTTTTAATAGGTTTATAATATAAATAACAGCGTAGTATTTACCAACAGTAATTATTATAACATATTGCAGATCAAAGCGATGCAGTTTTTGTAGACGTCATTCACACGGGTGCAGGTTTTCTATCTTTAAAGGAGCCTCAAGGTCACGTGGACTTTTATCCAAATGGTGGCAAAAGCCAACCAGGATGTGGCTATGATTTTGCAGGTAACCTAAAACGCTATGCAATTTAATGCAGTTCTGTTTGTTGGAAAATTAATAATGTTGAAGTTAAAACTTGTGCAATATTGTATGGTAAGTATTTCTATGTAAGTACATGTCCAATGTACAATGTTAATTGCAGCATTATTTTTAGCATGCACTAAAGCTACACTGCTAATAATTGCAAGTACCAAAATTTAAATTCGCAGGAATTTGTAAACACCGGAGGGCTAATTACTACATGATCGAGTCCATTAATAATCCCTACAGTTTTCGCTCGTGGAAATGCCAGAGCTGGGATCTGTTCTCTCGTCGAAAATGCTATGATAACGAAGTTGCCCACATGGGAGAGCACGTCTCTAAAAGGTTTAAAAATCCTACAAAAATTAAAGCTCAAATATACGACACTCATAGTTATGTTCAATTTAAATCTCAATTTTTGTAATATTGCAAAAAGCAAAATTGTGTACATTCCATTACTTTGAATTTCAGTGCACGAGGGACGTTTTATTTACGGACAAACTATAAGGAGCCCTTTTCCTGGTGATATTATAAGCGACACACACCAACGCCAACGCAACAGGAATTTATTGATGGGATGCAAAATAAAACTCTATAATTTTACTATACTATACCCCAAATTACCAACCAATACAGCGCAAATACATTTAATATATAGCGTGAAGGGTATATTTTCTATTTGACCTTATAAACACTGCCCTGTAATAACTATAATCTTACAATTTTAAGTTCTCCTACGCATTTATGGGCGATTAAACGTTGTTTGAGTTAACACTTTGATTTGGATATTTAAATAAGAAGATACAAACTGAGTAACTGCCAGTATTCAGATGCATCTAATAAAATTAAAACACTTTTTCTGTGACACACTGTTTGATTTTTTTTGCTGCAGTAGGGATTCTTCATAAATGACGTGATCAAAAAATTCCCAATTTTAGAACGCTATGTAGAACACTTCTGTCATCAGCTTAACTATTGCGTAAATGACCATCTTTATTATCATCGGTATGGACTACGACTACACCTACTGAGCCTAACGATGACAATATTGATAGACGATCCCACAGATTACACTCAGATTTAAATTTTAACTGAGCCTTCGCTCATATTGCCGGCAAAGGATCAAATCTGACTATCTCTATTTCTTCCTAAAAGCAATATTGACTATCTCCATTTTGCACTTAACGATAATCCCTTGTTAATAAGATTACTTAAAGCTTAATGCAATTATGCACCTGATTTTCCTTCTATATCCACTGCACTTGCCTATGTCACTTGGGCTTATTCATATTTTCGTGATAAATTGCTGTTAATTTGTGTGTAGCATGTTACATTCTACTACTATAAGAAAGAATACACTAAATTACTAATTGGATTAATCCATCGTGAAGTAAGAATTGTACAATTTTCGCTGTTAGCGTAGCTATTTGTATTAGTTGCGTGTGTGCTCAGACAAAATTGGTAAAATCAATAAAAAACTGCCCTATTCACTACATCGCACGGCATAATTATTGCATTACTAGATTCACTTTGTAAGACGAAGCATCTCTCCTCATTACAGTTTAAAGCTAAAGCTGAGAATTTTTTCTACAACAAAACTTCATTAATCTGACAGTTTCGTATTTATCCACGATAATCAAGGTAATTTAGTTTTACTCACTGAAATTATTGCAAACTTTTGCAACTTTTTGACTTGCCATTTTACGCTCCACTGCTGCTTAACTATATCATTTGCTAGAATTCCTAAAAAAGTTACAAAACTTGCTATTTATTTCTGATATTTCTAATATTTCTAAACTGTATCATTTCTACTACTGCAATAATGCAAAGTTGTATTTTTTCGGTCTCAACAGGGAATGGGAGCCTACCCAGGTTTTCTTGCCTTCGGACTCTGTCTGGTGCTGCTGTCAGGGGATGGGGGCTGGAGTAGTGTTGTGAAGGCGAGCCCGATGAATTGACGAGATTTGAGTTTCATTAATTCAGAAATAGATAGTACGACATCAGCGATCGTCCGCAAATGACATCATCACATTGGTAGGGTAATTGAGTCATCTACTTGAATGTCCGCTATCCCATAAGTTGAAGATTGTTCTTTCGGAAATGGCTAAGCTGTTGACTGAAGGTCGTAGGATGATAAAAATGGCAAATGTTTTCTGACGTCATTTGTGGGCGATCCCTTAGAGTAATTCATTGTATACAATATACATGCATGTTAATTATCATCAATAATGTTTTAAAAATAGGAATTGTGACCTCCAGTTTTATTGTTATAGTATTTTGTCGTGGCATTTTAGGACGTCATTTATGAGTGTATCCAAACAGCCATTGAACTTTATCGTTGAATTAAATTTTTTTCTATATTTTTTAGCACTGTTCTTTGATTTGGGGTGTCCTCCGATGGTGGCGATGAATGTGAAGGAATGTGTCGCGGTTTTTGCGGAGAGCATTAATAACTGGTACCTTTGTAGGTGAGTAAATAGAGATGGTGATGGTTCTAAAAGGGGCTGATCACATGTTACGTTAAAAATTAAGTTCGATTGGAGAAGAGGGGGGGGGGGGTAGTAAGTAGTGTAATTCAATCAATTGAACGGCTATTTACTCCTTGTTTTTTGCTAGTTACTTTTAACTTTTTCGGTGCAGCATTGTAAAACAGTCAAGCGTCTGCTTCACAAGAGGATACGACGCTTGTAAATTGGACCCAATTCTCAAAGATGCATTCCTCGAAGGCTGGAATGAAGGAATCTCCGATTCAGACAAATGTTCGTCTTCACCGTATTCTGTTCCACTTAGCATTCTTGCGATCATTATCTTCCTTGTATTTCTCACTAAAATCATCGTGAGCAGACACAAGCGTGTGAACCAAACCAGTGCTGAAAATGCTGATGCTGTCAGCTTGATAAAATGAAGGGCATCTTTTAACGATCTCATCTTTATTTACAGATAACGTAATTTTTGATTTTGGAAAACCTTAATTTCGATTTACTAATAAACTGATATAAACTGGCAATATTTAGTATTATATCCAATAGAGTAATAAATGCAAATATATGAACATTCATTACCATTTTTGTGACAAATTTTGTATGAATGTACCTCCATTAGGGATTGTCCACAAATAGCTTATTAAAAAATTCTATATTTTTCTGATCCTTTAACCTGTCATATATGCATACATAAATATTGTGTGTAAATTGCCATCTTCAACATGGGAAGTCATCATTCGCGAATTCTTATTGATACCACAAATGTGCAATGATGATGTCAAGCGATGTGTAGTTTAAACTGCCTCCAAAAGGAGACAGTTAAACTTTACAATTATAGGCAACACTGCCAACTTCCAAACTGCCACAGAACTGCCCATTAACCATTTTTAAAACCGTCCCTTTCCTCTATCCCGTCAAACAGTACAACTAGGGATTGAAGCATCAAATTTTAAATAAATATGTAGTTATTGTAGGCACTTTTACAAGTTCAGAATGCCCCGTTTTTATATTTTTTAAAATATTAAAATGCTCTATTTACATGCTTTTAAAACGTGCAATATATATTTTATTTACATGTTATTGAAACGTGCAATATATTCTATTTACATGTTTTAGAATAGTGCAATATATTCTATTTACACGTTTTTGAAAAGTGCGAAATATTCGATTAAAATGTTTTAAAAAACTGCAAAGTGTTCTGTTTACATGTTTTTGTAAAGTGAAAACAGTATCCTATTTATATGTTTTTGAAAAGTGCAAAATATTTTATTTACATGTTTTTGAAAAGTGCAAAATACTCTATCTAAATATTTTCCATCGTGTAAAGTATTTTATTAACATGTATTTGAAAAAAACAAACTATAATATTATTATAAAATTTGTTTTCAGCTGAAAATGGAAATGGTTGATTTTGATTTTTTACAAAAAGTATTTAATTAATTAGAACAGTATAGATTCATTAGTCCTTGCAGTGTGAGTCAATTGTTTTTCAGTCGCGCAGGTCAGAGCCTATAGGATATAATTAAAGCATAACATTTTCACGTTGAGTTGGGGAACTCTAAAATTAAAGACTCTGGAAAGAAAAAAGGGCCACACGAGGAGTGGTCCATAAATAACGCCACAAAATGAATCTCTGAGGACCCACACACCCACATGTGTCATCACTTTGACATTACTCAAATGGTTGTCTTTAGCATGGCTTTTTAGACAACCTTTTTGACTAGACCCACACTGGCCGTACCAAAGACGTAAAAAATATTTATTTGAATGTTTATGAAAAGTCAATATAATATTTTTACATACTTTTTGAAAACTGTAAAATGTTCCATTTACATTTGTTTTTGAAAATTCAGGCATAGATGGCTGCCTATGCGCTGAGCACTTTAGCAGGCCCTGAATTAAAATGATACATATTCTATTTAGGACGCAGAATGAAAACAAACAAACTATGTAAAACAAAAACACCAAATAGGATTGGAAAAATGTTAGTTAGTTGTTCCTGAAGGGTGAAAAATGTTCTTGTTATGTGATTTTAAAAGGTACAAAAATATGTTGTGTTTACATGTTTTAGAAAAGGTGTAAAGTGTTCGTTTTACTTGATTACCAAAGGGAGGAATTTTTTATTTACATGTTTTGAGAAAAGTGGAAAATGTTCTAATTCAATGTTTTCGAAAAGGTGCAAAATGTTCTAATTCTATGTTTTCGAAAAGGTGCAAAATATTCTAATTCCATGTTTTTTAACAATGTAAAATGTTCGGATTTCATGTGATTGAAAAGGTGCAAAATGTGATATTTATATATATTTAAAAAGTGCAAAATGTTCTTATTTAATATGTTTAAAAAGTGTAAAATGTTATATTTAAATGTTCTCAAGACATATTTAAATATTTTTGTAGATAGTTAATATTGTTAATTTTACCACTGCCCACTGCAATACTGCAAATTTGTAGGTTTGTGGGTATCTTTCTTGCTATTATCAGCGAATGGGAGCCTACCCGGGTTTTCTAGTCTTCAAACTCTGTCTGCTGTTGTTGTCAGAGGGTGGGGGGTGGAATAGTGTTGCGGACGCCAGCCTAATGAATCGACCACATATTATGAGTTCCAATAATTCAGATATAGATAGTACGTCATCAGGGTTCGTCCACAAATGACTAAATCACATCAGTAGGGTACATGTGTTATTTATTTGCCTCTCCTATCTCACTCATATGGTAGAGATTGCCCTTTACGCAATAGCTACATAAGCTGATGACTGTCACGGTCATGAGATAATAAAATGCAAAATGTTTTCTGACGTCATTTGAAGATCATCTCTTTTATTAATTAAATTTATACATATACTTAATATTAACTATTTATGTTGTCAAAATAGGAATTGTGACCTCTAGTTTTATTGCTGCAGTAATTTTTTTCTACGTTTTAATTACCCCTTCATTTACATATATCGTATTTGCAAACCTAAAAATTATATTATGTAAATATATAAAAGCTTTAAATAGAATTTACTTTCACAACGCTTTACAACCTAATGTTACTAAAAGCAGTAGCACAGAGACTTATTTATCATATAAGAAGCGTAAACCGTTATACTAAAAGTCACTGTAATCTTTAAAACTAAAACTAGCCCCATCACGTTGTGCGTAGATTAGACCTCGATAAAAGTCCCTAAGAAGAGTTTAATTGACTGCTTGACTTACAAGGGAACCACGCCAAGTAGTACACCAAGATTTAAGAATCACTCATTTTAAAAAACAAGGCTACTTTTCAATAGTACAGAACCAGGGTTACTCAACTGCATTTTGTGTTTTTTGGTCACAGTGGCCCGCTAAAGTTTAAAGAATTTTAAAAAATACTTTGCCACCCTCCTACTTCTACAGTTGTTGTACAATTTTTATGAAATTTCGTTTTTTATTATCCTGACATTTTTTCTAGTAAATAGCTTAAGGATCAGAAAAAATAAAATTTTATGACAATTGGACATAAACAGTAGAAATACTAGGGTTGCAATATATTTAAAATGAATTTTTTAATACTTTGGCGGGCCACTGTGACCACAACACCCAAAGTGCGGTCGAGGCACTTTGGTTTTGTACTATTTAAAAGTAAGCTGATTTTTTTACATGGGTGATTTTAAAATTTGGATGTTGCTATTTAGCGGGGTTCCCTTGTTAGTAAATAAACAATAAAATCATTATCTATGAAAGGCAAACATTGTTTAACAGCCACTTAATTACGTTTTTAAATTTTACTTTAACATTTATTGTTAATAATTAGCAAACAATTTAACTTACAAAATGGTTTTTATATTAATTCTCTGCGCGCCAAGTGAACATCTAGCTTAGATTATGCGCAAAATAGCTAAGTGACTTTATTACCAACAATAGGCAGCTTAAATTTATCTATTTTTAACCTTAAAATTCAAAAAAACAAAACATGAAATTTATTTTACAGCACCTACTTGTTGTTTATGCTATCTATTGCGCAATTAAAGTATTTAATAATAACCTTTGTAAGAATTTCATATTATTTTACGTTTAAAGATAATTTTAATGTTATTGAGCTTTATAGGTGCGTACATCTTAATTCAGTGATAATGTCAATACATTCTATAAACTTAGGTACCCGCTACAGGATAAGCTTTTATGAATGCAACAGCGAATCATTAACCAGTGTCGAAGAACGTATGAGCAAAACACAAAAAAAGCATTCTACTTACATTAGAAACATTGCGTTATCGAATCGAATTATAGCTCAAAACCACGAAGGCGGATATACTAGTCAACATACTGTTCGAATTGCACTGCTAAATGACTATCAAAACGCTCATTGTGCAGGAACGTTGCAGAACGCACTGTACGTTATTACAGCCGCACATTGCGTCAACCTTGTTAATGCATCTGAAATAATTGTGACCGCAGGAACCAAGACATCAGATATGAAGCAAAACCGTTCAGTTACATTTATTGAGATGCATGAGGGATGGAACTCAAATACACAAATGCACGATATTGCTCTTCTTAAGCTTAATGCTTCACTTGTACTTTCAGTAGGTCAAGTCAGCCCAGTCAAATTAGGTCTACCACAACTACCAAATGCAAGTATGTCATTTGCCTGGATAACAGGCTGGGGATTGCATGACGGCGATACATACGGCAACCTTACATATCCTAAACAGTATGTACAAATTAAAGTGTCGTTAGTGGATCTTCAAACCTGCAAAGAATTGTACAAAAAGATTGGAAAAATAGTGTATGAAAATCAAATATGCGCCGAAAGAGAGGCAGGATATGGCCCCTGCACAGGTGACGATGGTGCCCCATTGACTGTAAAGTTTTTGTCTGGCATTTATTCCGAAAACGTTGTGTTTGGTATACTATCATCATATCAAGGTTGTGCGACAGGAGCTCCACACGTCTATACTGACCTGGAAAAATACAAAAGCTGGATTGAATCAAAAGCTGGGTATTTAAACTTTGCTTATAATATTATTTGAATAAGATAAAAAACATTTATTTGTAAACATTGTTTCTTGTATGTTGTTTTATAGTTTAGGTAGAATAAAATTGTGAGTTAGAGTAGTAGTAGTAGTAGTCGTATTACTTGTGGCACTATAAAGTGATACTAATTACCTATTGCATTATTAGTTTTTGACAAAAGCATGGTCAGATTGCTATAAAGCAGTTTACTCATACATTATTTTTATTGAAAGCAAAGGTTGTACAGAAATTAAAATAAATTACAAGATTACAAATAGTATTTGTTCTGGCTTCTGCAGACACATAATTTCTATGCTAGGTGAGAGAAGTGCAGATAGAGAATAAATTTATCTGTCTCACGGACAAGCTAACAACCTTGTCTCACTCATACTACCTATGCCAAATTCTAACAAATTCGTAGCTCCCACAGTCTGTTGGGATTTCCAAAGTCTAGCACAATGCATTTGATGCTGCATTTGTAGATTATTATTATACATTACTGTCAGAAACCTAATTAATGCAGTTCTAAGTATTTAATTTCAATGAGTACGTCTCTTATCAGTGCATTATTGATTACGCCTCGTATTAGTGCACTACTTATTACGCTCTCTATTAGTGCACTACTGATTACGCCCATTATTGGTGCACTAATAGTTACGCCTCACTACTGTTAAAATATCCCATTTTAGCTATCTCGACTTATACCGCACAATCCAATTTCCTCCCACATTTGTGTATCAAACATACAAATATCTCAAAAAGACAGTGCAAGAGCGTGTTTTCTCTTGCTTCTGCAATAAGTTCACTGCAAGAGGTATTGAGGACGTCATATCTTACCACTGGGCCACGGCTTTACACGATTTTGTGACTTAGGGGTAAATGTTGATATTCCTAAGATGTATATATTGTTAAATTCTCACTATTTCTCACCTGCTTCTTCCTATCATCGTTAAATATAATGTATGTGCCTTTGAGTATAATATCAGGCACGCTTACACATTTGCACTCGATAATCATTTGACTAGTCTGTCACTAAACTATTTTTATTTTAACTAGAAAAATGTGAGGTAAGGATTTCGCTTAGAATTTACCTGATAAGTAGATTGTTTAACCACAGTTAGGTGGATAGCCTTTAGATTTTGCTATTGACTTATTTCTCAAGATACTTATCTCCATTAGATTTCTGAAATCTAGTTTTGTAGGAAATTACGATAAAGCAACAGAGTTCTTATACTAAAAATCACTATTGCGCCGACTTTTTCATTTCTTCACCGTGGGTTGCCAAATATGCAATTACTGCTCCTTGACGAACAATTGAAAAAATAACGCAAATCAATTATCTTGATGGATCAAGTTAATTATTTGAAGACAGGGAGATAGGTACGCCACAAGCAGCCACGGCCACCAACCCCTAGGTTTTGATAACTGAATCTTCTATCTGCCCCTTATCTCATGCCCCAGCGCTACCAAACACATTGAAAGACTGTACTGAAGGAAGAAATACAAATAAAGAAAGTTGAACTAATGTCTTTGGCCTCTGTTTCTTTCCTTCACTATCCATGCATCTGAGAGTGACAAGGCTTGAGAGCAGATAAAGATAAGCAAATACCAGCAGCCAGCCCTATAAAGCCGATCAAGTGTAACCGTTTTATCACTCACTGACACCCAAACATTAAAAAACCCCAAACCTAGTACGATAAACTTGACGTATATGCTATTTTATGTTAGCAACGGAGAAGGACAAGAGCTCTTAAAAGCATTAAACCTTCTCCGCTGCTCACCAATTTCTTACTTCATTGTTAATCACAATGCAAATGAAATAAATTTTTTTATCTACCAACCTTTTTACTCAAATGATAACATTATTTGTGAAGGCTTCCTAATCTTGATTTGAGTTTTGAACCTATAGTTAAGCATAAACAATGTAGAGCTCTTATTAGGCTAACAAATCATGGACCCGCACACAAACGTAGACCTAAATGAAGGGTCTAATCAAATTTAAACCGATATTTAGATTCCAACCGGAGGTCCTAGGTTTACAATTTTGCAGACCCGGAAACCTCATGCTCATCATTTCTTGAATCCTTATCTGAATTCGCACCTAAACCCAAAATTTGAGCTGCTCCAAAACCCGAACCTAAACCCGTACTCGCTGCACTCGGACTTGGACCCAGGTTTGAGTTTATAGGACATATCTTAAAAAATTTTAGAGGGAATTTTGTTTGTCAACAATACAATCAGGATAATTTAAAAGCACATTTAATGTGTTGTTCAAGTCCAGCTTCTATAGTTTTTTCAATGCAAAACTCATTTTTATGTGGCTTACAGGCTTTGCTATTACGTAAACTGTTACTGAAATATACAGCATAAGGTACTTTGCATAATAAACGATTTTAAAAAAGAGTTAGGATTTTTTAAGCTTAGTTTTTATTGTTAACAATTTTCAAAAATAATTAATTGAAACAATCGTTAAAAAACTGCCATAACAATTTACATTGAGTATACCTACTAGATCTTGCAAAAGTGCTTAGTAATTGCAATCCTTGTTTCTGCGACCTATTTATCTGCTCATTTTGAAGCGTATTAATCATTTTCAATATTATTATCATTACTTCAACCTTATTTTACAGATCGCTATAACAACCTGGTTACCAATAAACATTTGAATTAAGATAATTAGTCTTAAATTTTTTAGGCTGAGCCTGAATTTTCAGAATAACTGACTACGCACTATACAGTACTGATAAGTTAATTTTTTATTTTTTAGACGTCAAGTGCAAAATCTTGCAAAACGTGTAAAGTAAAAATACATCCGGTTCTAAGGAGTTACTTTATAGTATAAATTCTTAAGGTTGAAACCTATGGAAAAAAATACTCCAAAAAATAATATATCATTGGCAGTTGGCATATTAGGCCAGTTGTGAATTTCTGATAACAACAATAACAGTCAATTTTATAAGGTGTGACTAACAAAAGCTGATTTAGCTTGTAAATAGTTTAAATATTGTTGCCATAAAAATTATTCATTAATTTATATAGAATTAAAAACAAGTGGTTTCGCTCCCTGTTTAATGTGAGCCTCAACAGCAATATTCGGCGGTTATATGTGGTATACGTTACGCTCTTCCACAATTAGTGTATAGTTTTATTTATTTGTGCCGGTTTCATAATATAGTACACTTCTTACTAGACCGATTCTGACAAGTAATGTACTATAATAAAGAATTTAAAAATGTTTAATGTCTTATTTTCATTACATTTAGCCCATAAACGTTTTTGCAATGTTTTTTAGAAAACCCTGTTTTGTTCTTAACCATTGAAAAACTGTTAACAATTTTAGATTACGCTAATTATCATATACTAAATTTAAACCTAACATGTTACTAAACAAAAATTATTATTTGGCTATTATAAACTTAGCACTGATAACAATTTATAGGCAATTAAGTTACACGTACTGTAATGTTTTATTTATAACTCATCTTTGTTTTGAATTTTTTGGTTCTAGCCCAAGCAACAATATTTAGAAATAGTAAAGAACGACATTTTAGAATATTTTAAAAACTATTGAGATTTAATGTTAACCTAAACGTAATTAGATTAAGGGGGTCCGGTAGTCATCCCCGCGCTGATAGTGTCACCACTCACAGAGGGAACAGCAGAACACAGAAACCTTTTCTCCACTCCACAGTAAAGTAAAGCGAGATCTAATTTACCTTTGGCTTCTGAGTTTGAGTTCTAGTTTATGAGATCAAAGGCTGCTATACATTTTGTAAAAGACAACATTTTTGTTGTAAAGTACAAGTTTAGGAGCCTAATACCAATACCGCAACACAAATTTCTTGTAAAACCCACCCACTTCTCTTTGTCACCCTGTTAGGCATAACGTAAACAGTTATCTTTAACATGGAGTGTAATTTTTGTCCTACCTTTTAACATAATTCAGGTGATAGCTTTATGCTCTAGCAAGACAAGATTGGTATGTCAGACGATTGATGTAACTAATTTTTAGACGAATTCAAAATTATAAATGATAAAACAAATTTATGATTAAATATTATTACTTTAAAACATAACTAGCAATGTAAAAGCATTTAATCTCAACCATTAAGTAGCTAGAACGTTTAGCTGTACTCTAACTACAATAAAAGTGGTAAAAAACGTGAGCAAAGGAAAATTAGGGACAGGCAATAAATGGCGTCAGCAAACTGTAGCATTTTTTAGACCCACCTGCCTAATGCCTTATTTTTGTTGAATATAATATAAATAATAAAAGCGATAATGTTTATAATAGGGTGTTATTTATTTTCAGCTGACCCACCGTCAAAGCGGGTGGCACGAATAATTTGCGACCCTGTATCTAACCTAAAAAATTAAACAGTTTAAATTTTCTGCAAATTGTTTTTCAAAATATAGGATTTAATTTTTAGACCAGCCACTGGCAGAATTTCTATACAAGTGATACAACACTGGAACCGTTATATTTAGCAGATTTTAAATAGGTTCGAGTTCACCTTAGTATTGCAACAGTCTTAAAATGTTTTCAAAAACCGTTTTTTTAATGCTATAAAAGTGTTGTATGGGCTAAAAGTTAAAACACAAAATTTAGTTTTTAAGGGCTTTTGAATAAGCTCTTATTCGACCTAATCCGAATCAGTCAATTATTTTAAAACTTTAACTAATATGTAAGCAGGTAGAAATAATAAATAGTTTCAATTTTTCCATATGGGGCAATATCATCAGTTGATCTTCTAGCAATGTTTCAGAAAAAGACAATTTTTGCTTGTCTTTCATGGTTATACGGCTTTTGAAAAGCATATAGTGATTAATAACTAAATGTTTTCTATTAGATTTGTAACAATTAGCATTTTTCAATACCCTGAATTAAACAACAGGATTAGGCTAAGTTTTACTATCTTGAAAACGTAGCACATTTTGCTTACTCAGTATGAAGTTTTGTAAGTTTTTAATTATAATTCTTAATTTTGCAGTCGACAGTGTGATTTTAATATTCACGCCTATGATTTTGACAATCCTCTGGGTGAGTTTAAATGTTTTAAGATAATTTCTTATTTAATTGCAGCACATAGTTGCAGCACAAAGTTTCTATAAAACAATAACATGTTATGATTAAAACCTGATATAGATAAAGACAACCACAATTCTAATATTTTGAAAAAGACAAGAGGGATTATAGATGGCCGTGTGGCGCAAACCGTATGCGCTAAATTCAATAACTTTCTGCACACAGACCTAATTCAAGAACCGCTCAAATTCCCTGCAACATTGCATAATTTCTCCTACTATGTAAATCAACCAATTGACAATAACGTTTGCACAAACTGGCTGTGGAACACTTGCTGTAAGTGAAATATTTTTAAATATATTTTTTAATTTTAATTATTTAAATATAAAAACGTGTGTACAGCCACTTAAATGATTTTGATATTGTGCAGTAACTGTAGTGGGGTGCTCCAAGTTTAGAGCTGTTGACTGTCAAAGTGCAAAGCAAGAATTACAACAGTTATACAGACTTTATCAAAATACAAAAATGTTAGGGACACATGACGCAACACCTAATCAACACCCATACCAAATCCGAATAATAAAAGAAAGAGACGGCAAATATTTTCAATTTGATTGTGGGGGTGTTATATATAATTCAATGTATGTCCTGACGGCCGCATATTGTGTTCACGACCGAATTCCATGTAGCATAATTGTTATTGCTGGAGATCACAGTGTCAGCATAACAGAGAAATCCGAGCAAGTTCGCCGTGTTGTTGCAATTATGAGCCATGAAAAATACGTACACAATGGTATTCGCCACAACGATATTGCCATTTTGAAAATTGATAGTCCTTTCAACTTAACAACAAACGTGCAACCAATTTTGTTGGCCACTAAAGACTATCCTACAAGTAGCAATCAACTTGCAGAGCTAAGTGGTTGGGGCCAAGGGAAACCAGACATCCTTCAAACAGTAGTGATCCCATTTATTGATGATTGTGATTGTAGGCTTAAATATTCGTACAAAAATGGCAATGCAATAACTCCTAACAAGATTTGCACTGGAAGATTTGGGCATGGACTGTGTGATGACGATAAGGGCAGCCCACTTACGGTTACAGATAATCAGACAAAGTATTTAGTAGGGATTGCGTCTTTTTCAGCTCTTTGCGGTAATTCACCAGGTGTTGCAACTAAAGTGTATGCATACCGTGAATGGATTGCTCTGCGAGCCGGGTAAAATTAAAAGGCTTAATAAAAATTTAACAAACCTGATTTGAAATCACTAACATTACAATGAGTGTTTACAAACTCTAACTCTGGCGATTTTTTTGTTGTTTACATTGCATGATGGACGGTCCATCGTTTTTTCTATTCTTCTTTGGGAATTCCTATAAAATGGTATGTTTATTTTACAAAATAAAGTCAGCAGTGACTAATGATATTTATTGTATGGGACGATAAATGTCTAGCAAATAACTCCATAGAATACAAAAATTTGAACGTATACTGTTGAAGCCCAAAATATTAAAATTATTGGTAATGTTTGTAATTTACATTTTAATTGAATAAATTCTTAAATGTTGCTGCTACATTTGCTTGAAGGGTTTGTGTTAGACTGGATGATTATATTACTTACATTTATATCAGCTAATAAACATTTCTAGCTGTCAATCAAAATGTTATCACTTATTACAAAATAGCTTGGTATCAGAAAAATACCTTTTTTATTAAGTATTGTAACAAAAACAACCAGTACGCTTACTACCCGCAACGTTTTAACTATATCTTATATCACTGACTTTTCTGATGATTTTAATCCTCAAAAATCACAACGCTTGTTATAATTATACAATTTTATAAATACAAGATTTTTGCCTATAGCCTAGGTGCAGACCGTTTGCCTCTGAAGCTAATCTTTTGCATATGTGCACATGTTATTTCATACGTGGCATTATTTTATATTTTTAACACTTAATTTAACTGCTAAGAGCGCTTCTGAATTAGGTAAAATTAAATCAACTTTGTACTGCATTTTTTAACATTTAGGCGCATTACGACTCTAACTTATTGAAAAAAATCACAAACATTGTTTTAGACCTTCACACAATTTTTTTTACAAAAGAAAGTGGTGCTGCTTAAAAAAAAATAAAACAAACTGCATTTTTATGCGGTTTACATAACTAAACCTTATCGTAAGTTTGTCAGATTCAACTAGTGTAATATATTACTGCAATTAAAAATGTGTTTTATGTTTTTTATTGTGATGTAAAAATCAGTTCTTATAGCAAGTTGGTATTTTTACTAGGAAAACATTCGCCGAGCCCTAGCGTTTAGTAGTAAGCGCATGTAAAGACGAGTTTTGAACAGGTTCTGCTTGCATAAAGTAAACACTAACGAGCAAACCCCGCCAAGTGATAATCTAGTTTTTAGATGCTGAGCTTTAGCTGCATCTTATAATATAGTTTTTTAGATGCTGAGCTTTAGCTGCATTTCATAATATGGTTTTGGTGTCCGTCTGTCTGTCTGTCCGTCTGTAGCACCTTCGCTACAGGTCGCAATTCTAAATCAATTTCACTCATTTCACTTTTAGTCGCTAGCAAATGCAAGGGAAATGTGCTGTATGGTTTTTGGTTATTTCCGTAATTATAGTTTGTCCACAATGAGCTGTGAAGTGGACCAACTTTTGAAGCCATTTCTTAAACGGCCGTAAAAACCATGAATTATCATACGTGAAGTACATATTTAATTTTTATACCTGCCGGGAAGTTCACATGTGATATACATAGCGAGCATAGGGCTTTACTAAGGGATGAACCACGAGTTATGTCATCTAAATTATTAACCTTTAAAGACTGCCCCACCCTAACGTCATAATATATGTGAGCGGCACA
>JAQFZE010001220.1:0-19108 GCA_034695245.1 Dicyrtomina saundersi | reverse complement strand
GGGGGAGGAGTGTAGGAACTGCTAGTGAGCAACAGTAGTATATGTTAGTTACGTAGACAGCTTACTAATAGCGCCTGAGAGGCTACTGGCTATTTGTTCGTGCGGTGGCATAGCTGCAGTATTATTTAGCAGACTAGTCTTTCATTTCATAAAACAAAAAACTGTAGCACATTTCTTTAGTACTCTGGGATGTATTCTGTCAGGACCGGGGGCTTTATAGGGGTTAAGTAGTTTCAGCCTTTTTAAAACACAAGTAGAACTAATTTGCAAGGGACAAAGACTGATTAATTTTTGCAGGAGTTGTGCGTAGGATGTATCACTTGTTTCACTTAGACTATCACTGTCACGCACAAACACCTTTTCAAATATTTCAGCTAACGCGTCAGCTGCTTCCGCATATGATGTAGTAACTTCACTTTTGTGTTTGGTTAACATTAGGATTGAAATGCGGTTCTTCTTACCACTACAGTACTTATAAATGGATTTAGGATTCTGTTTTGCACTTTCACACAACTTTCTTTCCAAGGCAATTCTGTTTTGCAGTCTGAAGTTCACGGTTCCAAAAGGTTTTGTAGGCTTGTCACATTTTGTACTTTTGTGACTGAGGAGAACTGATGTATCTGAAATAGGCACACTTCTTTTTGTGCATTAACTTTTGTAGTTTTCCAGAGATTTTACAAGATGACTCTGAAGTAGAACACGGAACATAAACGTTAACACATGAAAGCACTTTTGATTTAAAACATTCCCACTTGGAATTCACACTGGATGCTCCTGCGAGTTCTTCCTCCCAATTTACTTGGTCTAAGGCTTTACACATACCCTCATAATTGCCTTTACTGTAGTTTAATCTACTACTACCTGCAAAAAATTCAGATGAAAGCTGAACACTACACTTGATTACTACGTGGTCACTCTTACGAAGCGGGGGCAAAGATTCGATGTCAGATACAAAATGACTCTTAGATATTATAAGGTCTTAGGTACTTTCTTGGGTTTCTCAAGTTTGAGTGATGAAATACACATGTTGCTCAAGGTAATCGTTGTGTATTAAGTTTAAGAACACTTTTGCAGCACTGCCAAAATTTGCTTGAACTATATTAGTATGCCATTGAAGTTCTAGATAGTTAAAATCTCCCAAAATTAAACAATGTTTATGTTTTGCTGCAAAGTCTGTAATGAGTTCCCTAAGCCTAATTTCATCGGGATTGTTTTCCGATTTGTCAGTTTGAGGAGGTTTGTACAAGCACATTATTGCTAATTGTTTACTCTTAAAGGAACACGTCCTACTTATGCTTTTAATTGGTGAGTTTAGAACATTTTCAATAGCCCAAATATCTGATCTACAGTACACAATTACTCCCCCACCCTTACCTGTTTGCCTATCTTTCCTGAAGAGCGTGTAGTTGGGTATTAACACTTGCCTGTCGTCATACGATGAGTTCAAATGGGTTTCCGTGAGGCATATTAATATAGGCTTGAGGTTATGAGCTACTTCGCAAAGCTCCTTTAGTTTGTTAGGGAGAGAGCAAATGTTAGTGTGGATGATTGTGAGCAGAGGCTGTCCGTTGTATGATTGTCACAAGAATGGTGTTATCTCTAGATTTATTGAATTGTTGTCACCTTTTTTTGTTTTTCCGTTTTCTTTCAATTGCTGCCGTTGTAGCATTGTCAGGTCCTTCAAAATATGAACACATCCAGTCTTAAGTTTATCTGTTCGCCTTTTGTCCTTGTAGCACCTTAGAAAATTTTGAGCCGCCTCCTCATTTTTAAATTTAATGACAATTGGCCTAATCTTATTTGAAGTTTTAGGGCCAACTGGACTCACGTTAGCAATGAATTTTGCATTAGCACTGGACACTGTCGCACACAGAGTTTGAACTGCATTACGGTCCGAATCTTTTCGCAAATTAACAGTGGTCATAGTCGACTCTTCTAAATGGAAAATAATTAGATTTTTCCTCCGGTCCATTACCGGTGGCAATATTTTCATGCTGTACACGGACGATACTGCAGTTACCCAGCCCTACAGTAAAGCTGCGTAGACCTAATGTTAATGTGAGAATAAATTTACATCAACACTAATCAATAAATAGTCGCTACGGTTGCTTTTAAACGGAGGAGTCTAAAAGTGACCATCAAGCAGATGTCCGAAATAAGTTATATTAATACATCACCGGATTAAAAACATGAATCGTAAGTTGTTGTACGACTAATATGAACACAACGATACTATGTACCAATTTTTTAGAGATACATACAGCTAAGGTTAATGTGAAAACATTATATCGGTGCTAAGCAGAGAAACTTATTAGGAAAGCAGGACACCAGACATACTGTTAATTGCTTGTTTGAAAAAATGCTGACAAAGATATGACTTTTAAATGGGTCAATGGTAAACTCCAGTGTGATTCAACACCCCATTTTTACATAAAACCATGAGATACAAAAACCCCTAACACTAGACGATCGAGTTAGTTTGATCGCTTATACTCTAGTAATAATTTAAAAGCTGCATGTCCTTGTACTGTAACTTTGAGAGAGATCAAGTCATCAGGGTTGGAATATAGTAGACTACTATTTGTGTAAATTAGGCCAAGTGGCTCACTGGTCAGATGTATTACTAGATACTGTAAAGAAGGTAGGAAATTTTACAATTTGTTCAATTCCAGCATGTTTAGTTAAACTTCGACCCAATGGATACTTATTAAAGTAGCGAGTATTAATAACTCCAAGTTTAGCATATTTAATTTCAGTTAGTAACATTAGTTACACAGTATTTAATTAAATATAACAATTGAATAACATCCATATAAGGCAATTAGGTTACAACCCGAAGTATCTTTATTTACACATATGCATCAGACTGATAATTTTTCATCAAGTGTATTCATTTAATATACTAAAAACTTGTGATTTCGTGTGCGAGCTGTATTAGATGGTTATATTTTGTGCCTACTTACACTATTGTAAACACCCTAAGCACTTTTGTCAACAACTTTCGTTTATTATACTAACCGTAGTCATTATTGTAAAGTTTTTATTGACGTAATTACTTTTGTAAGCTATTTCTATGGATGCATACTTTTCTAAACGGTTTCTATGGATGTATGATTTTGTAAATGATTTCAACGGATGTATACTTTTGTAAACGATTTCAATGGGTGTATACTTTTGTAAACGACTTCAATGGATGTATAATTGTGTAAACGATTTCAATGGGTGTATACATTTGTAAACGATTTCAATGGGTGTATACTTTTGTAAACGATTTCAATGGGTGTATACTTTTGTAAACGATTTCAATGTTTTTGTAAACAAAAGGCAAGCACACTTGTAAACCATTGCATTTGTGGAGAAAGATAGATATTTCTTACTTGTGCGTCACAGTATCCTGCCTAAAAATGCGTATCTACATGCAAAATTATGAAATAGACAAAGAGATAAATCACATTCAGAAATTACTTTTACAAAGGACAATTTTATTTATTGATATCACAGAGCTGTAATGCGTTGATGCAGCGAATTAATACTAAATAAATAAGATTATATTTATTTCTACAATTAACCACCTATAATCAACAGGAATACAGTGAATACCTAAATAGACTAGGCCTATTGAAGACCTGGAATTACATCTAAAAGAAATGTAATGCTCTAGCCTCATGAAATGAGGCGACTAAAGCAACGTCCTAGGCCGTGCGTTTCGTGACCCGGAACGAGAGTGACGTAACGGAGTTCTACACAATTTTGTAGGTAATTTAATGGTGTTGAAGCCCAAGTAGGGTTTATTTGAATAGCATGACATTTGGAAACGTACACAAGAATAAAGTGCAACAAGTCGAGCCTTCCACATTTGACGCAAGGCTAAAAAAAATTTGACACGAAGTTGATCTAATTTCAAGGGTGCAACTGGTGCTACTTTAAGCCCACGGCCAAAGTGAATATTTTCAATTATGCCTAATGCAAGTGAGTAAATGTGTGTCAAATTTTGACGTTTTTCATTGGATAGGACAAACTGAACCGACCAATCCATGAAGTTCGCCTAACGTTTTGAAACACCCGTTTTTCAGTTTCTAATTAATTGCATGAGAACATCGTGGCCCCTAGGGGTCAATCAAAGTTAAAGTACACTAATTAGTTGGTTGTAAATTAAAAATAGTTATCTCGCCGGGGGATTCATCCTAGAGGAGAAGAAACCCCCAAAATACCTAGTGCGTCCAACCTTTTGAGAGACACTGTAGAAGAAGGATATACATCGATATTAATTACAGTCTCCAACTAATTTGCTCAGTAACTCTGATAATATTGTAGACCTAGCAAATAGCAAGATGTATTAATCTAGTAGTTTTTTCATTGATCTCCTGAAATTAGGAAAGTAAGTATTAATTACTGGGGAATAAAACAAAAAATTAAAGCTCTCCGAGTAAAAAAACGAAGTAAATCTACTATCTACTATCTACCACCTTAAACTCAATAATTTCAAAATTTCATAAATGCAAAATTAGTAAGTCTCAAAACTAACAACAAGGCAAGTGAACACTTGACGGCTTATATATAAATGTAGAAGTCTACCAACTTTGGATAATCATCATAGCTAAAAAGTGAAATTTTCGATTCAAATATTCAAATATATCTTTATCCATATTCGAAGATACAAAATCTGATCAATTTTATGATCAATGCTGTAGCAAAAACCCATTTAAATTGACATTTGTGGTAATGAAATTCATAACTTATGAAAAACGTGGGATCGGGAATACTTAATTTTACTACCGCCAATAAGCCTTTATTCAATTAACCGCCAAAATAAAATTCTGTTTCGCCACTAGCCTTTAACGCGCGCCTCCAATTGGCTTTTTTGCCATTTATTATCAAAGAACTGTTTCGAAATAACAACAATTAAACACATAATGAAACTACTCATTATTTTCTTTATAATTACTAATTATGAGGACTGACTAGACAGAACGCGCAAGTTAGGAATTAACGGTATGAATAAAAAAGTTTAGCAAGCTGAAGTTGATTACTTTAGAAAGACAAAGTTAATTAAATTATTCTACTTCTGATTATCCCGACTTTGACTTTCGCTCTTTGCTAAATCTATCATTCGAAACACTAACACAGACAAAACTTTATCTAATGGGTCCATAAAGCCGCGTTGCATCCACTTCGGTATTGTAATTCGAGCATGTGAAAATCCAAGTTTGTGAAGAATATAATCAACACCATAGCCAAGTTCTGCAGACCAGGAAAGTAATCTAATAGTAAAACACGATTTCTTTTAGTTAGACTTGCATTTAAATTCTTGCATTACACGTGCGAAGCCAAATTATTTTAAAGTTAAGCACCTGACAGTGGGTTCAAGTTGCCAAGTTTTACAATGAAAGTCCCTCCAATCTCTCTGAAGGGAGGTTTCATCAAGTCCAGGAGGGGCCAGTGATGATGCCTTTAAGGATAACGTGGTCCCAGTTTCTTCAGAAGACGCAGAACTTGTGCTTGAAGTTTTAACGAGACCTTCGCGGTCACCCAACGGCAGTGAAGGACTTTGGCTTCTTCCAGCTGCTAGCTGGGCTGAAACCTAAGGAGATCATTACGTTAGTGCACACATACTTTGATAGCAGACAGTACTTGCAATTTATATATATAAATTCTATTTACCAATTTTTCTTTTTCTTTAATATAAGATGTGATTAAATCATGCAAGAAAAAGAAAGCCTCCGCATCAACTGTAACAAATATATGATCTCCGAACTCAGTAATAAAGCTACACTCCACGGTGGGTCGATGTCCTACATGAGAAAATTGTTAAATGTTTTAAATGCGTTTAAAACTCTGCTTACAATATTTGTTAACGCGTTTAAACGTTTCCACGCAATAATGTACTCACCAGTAGATTCTGGTGTTCGGCAAGCTTGAAAATGTTCGGTTTTAAAAAATAGCTCCATGCTTGGTAAAGCAAAAATAACTTCCCGATTATGATTTGGATCATGAAGTCGCGCTGGAGTCCTCCTTTCCGAACCTCCAGAATCCACTCGTTCCCTTTCAATTCGTTCCCGTTCCCGTTCTAGACTCGGAAAACGTTGTACATCTGAAAAGAACCTTGTTTTGTAACTGCGATAGCAATATGAAGTACCGTATTTCCTGAAATAGTACCGCTATTCAAATTCTGGCCTCCAAGACCCGTGTAATATTACAGGCCCGTGTAGTCTTACATGCTCGAGTACTGCCATATGATACTGATATATATAGTGTGTCAAATAGACCCTCATAAACTCCTACCTCTCTCAGACCCTTGTACTATTACAGGCCCGCGTACTGTTACAGGAAATACAGTAGTTTCTTAACTTAAATTCAAGGATAATTATTACCGTCTATTTCACTGGGAGCAAACGCATAATGAAACCATTCCTGAAGTGTTCGAAACTGAGGTGGAAACATAACGTTTCTGGTAATACGGCACACAATAGCCATGCTCTCATGGTGCGAGCTGTTAATCGTCATCGCTTGCTGGTTTTGTTGACCCAAGGAAAAATTTAAGTTTTGCACCACGTGAACTGATCCAGTATCTAATAAAACATCTGCACGATTACTACAGCTGAGACTAGTTATGATACTTTTTACTACAACATATTCCTAGGTACTGCAGCAGCAATTTCATTTTTGTACGCTAAGTTTACATAAAACTGGAAACCAATATTAATTACCTTGAAGAAGTTTAAAAAACCGATTTGCACTAAGGCAGATATACAAAATCAATTAACTGCTAATAAATCAGCAGAATTAAGGAATTTAAGAATCAGGGTTGCTGTTGTAAATAAATATTTACCTTGATCTTGGGAGTGCGTTTCCTGTGCTTCCGTTGAAAACGATATTAGTGGCTGTTTTAGACTAAACAGTGCCCACGATTTTGCCTTGAAATTGACTCCATGGAAGCAAGCCAGTGAAATATTACTTCCGTGGAGGTCCATTGTACCGCCAAGCACCGTTCCAGTTTCAGGCAACGGTATCAACAATGAACTGATGGGTAGAAGGGAAACTTTCTCTAATACTTGCTGCCAGTGTCGATGGTGTCTGAGTTCTTCCCACATACCGCCTGTCCAGTTAGAAAACACAATGTATGGTTACGATTATTCTTTAGTCATATATGAATAATGAATTGCATATTCAAGCGTAGTCTGGTCTGAAGACTGGTGAAGTGATCAGGACAAAAAAAATAATACCTTGCTCTTGAATCTTCTTTTTGTGTTTCTTGGGTACCGAAGCTGAACCAGAACTTTCAACCTGGAGTGTGGAAAACACCCACTTGCTACTTTTAAATTGCTGACTGAAAAATTCTTCAAGTTTACAATGCATTTTGAGCAGATCCACTGTTGTTGACTTGGAAATCATTAGCTGCAGCTGGTCCCAACACATATCTCCATGTATAAAAATCATTGCAGGTCTGAAAGTTTCATCAACCTCACTTAAAACTTTCTAAAAGTGTTATGATAATGTAATTATCACAGACAATTCTAAATTTAACCTGTAAGTTGCAAGAGCGACATCCGAAAGCGGTCGCCTAACTCCTCGAACCTGCCACTCGTCCTTTAGGGTAACTTCAAGCCCACTCACTCTGCCCATAAGTACACTAGTTCCCATGAAATCCAAACGTAATTCAAGACCGAACATCTTCAGTCCAACAGTATGATGAGGTTCTACACCAGGGTCTTCCTTGCTCCGAAGGAATGTATTTAAATTTGTTAATTCGAATGTTCCAGCAACTATACCCCCTTTTGCGTCGATGTATGACGAATCCAAGCCAATACCAATGTACAAATTCTTATGACCGCTGCTTCCAATAGACAATCTTCCTTCGGATTTTGCATCACGTATCAACCAACTACAAACAGGTCGTCATGATTGCCAACGACATAAAAAATAAAAAATACGCTACCTACATGGCACATATATACATCTAACCTTACCTGACGTTTCCCATCACATTTCCCATATTCATTTGGACATTTAGTTTAGTAAAATTAACAGCAAACAAAACTAAAGTTTCCCAAGTTGAACTGCCGCTAGATGGCTCCTTTTCCTTGTTTGAATCCTCAATTAAAATTTTCGAAGACACCTTAGAACCTGAGAATACTGCAGTTTCTATTACATACTCTCGTGAAATGTGTCTGTTTACTACAATAAGAACCTTATGATTTGTTATTTGCTCAACATAAAAAAACAATATTGTACGCTTAAGGTAACATATCAACTTACCCCCGCGTTTTTTTTCTCTTTCCGCTTCTAAATTAAGTTTTAATTTATCCTTTGGAGTCAAAGAAAATCCTGATGTCAGTGAATTTCTTCTCTCCTCCCTACACAGCACAGAACACAAACATATAACTGTTTTCCACCTGCAACCTCACTAAATATTTCGCAACTACTATATGACAACGTTATAATATACATAATATAATATAACTTATATACTTAACAGCAAGATTAGGCAGTATGATTTAGTTCTTGTCGTTAAATCTTATATGTAACTTTACAAAACGTAAATGTAATACAAAACACAAACTTAATTTAAGTGATTTTTTAATTTTGTGAGAGGATGAAAATGATATATTGCATGTCAAATTGCATAGAGAAATGCAAAAATAGGATTTAGGTAGAAAGGTCAAAGGTAGGAATAGTGGAATATTGAAAATTTGAATTTCCAGCCAAACCTGAAATTTCAAATTTCGACCGGTCACTCTCTTTAACTATGACAAATCAAAGTGACGGCAATGAGGAGTAGGATCATATGTATTGAGATTGAGGCTCAAATTATCAAAGCTTTAATTTAAAATTGCAGATTTAAAGTTAACTGCAATTAAAAAAAATAGTAGATGAAATAATTCTAAATTTTAAATGAATTTTATATTTTTTATTTTAAAAAAACTTCAATTCTATGCTTCTATTCCGTTGAGTAATTCAAAAGTCGACCAAATTATGTAGATAGGTAGGAATAACCATAGCGCGGCTTTACCCTCGACTTAGTAATGGACTTCCACTTGTTGACAACTTGCCATGAGGACTCGAAGAATCATCCCCAAAAGCAGATGCCGTAGACAAATCTCCGAGAAATAATCTTCGCACAATAGAGCGACGATACCATGCCTTTGGAAACGCCAATATTTCTGTCAGTCTTCGCATATCGTATTTAAATGATGCAGACCCAATGTCCACGATCGCTGCAATATCGTATTCAAAAATGTAACATGACAAACCTGGAAATAGTGAAAATAGGAGCTTTAATGGAATGGTATAACAGATCTGCGTACTAGAAAATCGAATGGCTGCTTGTTGCTGTTCTGTACTGTTCTGGTGAAAACTTTTGTTATCTCTTTCGGTGTTCGGGTTAGCAACCGTGACATGAATTTTTCTACTTCGTGATAAATTAAATTTTACGAACTCGACATTCATGCTCACAGAATCTTTCCTCTCGTTATCGCTTAACGGACTCCATTCCCCAGCTACAAACGAAAGGAAATGACAAGTTAGCAAACAAAAACCAAGATAAAGCAGCAAGGTTTCTCATTGAGAACTGCGCACTGTTATATATTTCCACTTTTACATAGCTCTTGTACAGCTCTCAATTTCACATTTCTTCCGTACCAGATTTTTTTGCGGCACCGTAGGGGTGAAAAATATACACCGAAAAATCAGATAGACATCCTGTAACACTTAAGCCTCCCACAGCTAAATGTTGACTACTGTTACCCCCACTGTCCTTTTCTCTGCAAATTCCTCCGTCACTGGCATATCGGCTTGATTTTAACTTAGTAGAAGAAATAACAGGGCTGCTGAATTCACTATTATTAAAAATATTAGGCAGCAATTTAGTTCACTTAAAAAGTTCAAACAGTCAAAATCATTGGTCAAAATTAAAGCTGCAAGCTTACTCCTGTTCTTCTTCTGCTCTTTTAGAGGAGAAAACAATATCCAGGGATGGAAGACGAAGCATACACTCTACCCTTGATACGGGTTGACAAGAGAAACGGAAAGTCGATGGTTGCATGTGAAAATAAACAACAACATCTACAGGAAACGACGCGTAGTATGTACTGGCAACTCCACTGGCCGTATCTGAGGTATTTCATTGTAATATGCCATAAGAAAACATCAGCCACGGTGTATTTGTCGCCAATAGCAATTCAAACGTGCAATTTAAAAACGAAAGAAAGAATTACCTGTAGCTACGCTCGCGCCATCGAAGCTTTTTTGACTGGCCGGCAATGGGATTGGCTCAAGTGTTTGTTCCAAAAAATCTAAAATATGGGGACTAATAATTGTTTCTTCAGGAACTGAATGAAGAGTCGTCCATGCAAATAAATTCCCCTTCTTTGTTCCACCTTTTCTTCCCCCAGCTTGATTGAGACCACCGGTTGTGCCACTACTGCTCCCTGAATCCGACCTTTCGTGAGTTGGCTTTCCAAAATTGAGTGTTACATCTCTATCTTTGTCATCGTATAAAATGTGAGAGTCATAGTGAATCTAGAAAACGACAAACACTTTTAATTCAATTATTCGAAATTTAAAAATTCATAGGAAGTAATATAAGGAAAACTATTTATACCTTGACATCTAGTCCAGGAATATGAAATATAGTCACGTCCGTTTGTGTTGTGCTATTTCCGAACGGAGACTTAATTCTACCGACAGAAAAATTTTGCCGATTCTTTTTTGAGCTCATAGGACTGCCAATATGTAGTAAAGAATCATAACCAGATCCACTTCGTTCACTTTTCTTTCTTGCCCTAATATTTGAAATTTGAATAGTAGTTTTTAAATGTTGCATAAAATATTCTACTTGAAGAGAAGAAGCTATAATTTTTGTTGTTAAAATATTAGATTTTGGATAACTCCATGCCTATTTTCTGGATCTTCATCTTTAGGTTTAGTATGCAGGACACACTTCCCACTGTTAATGAATACCTTCACATCCAACTCAAGGTCCACATTCGGTTCTTGGGCTTTGTGCGAAACAGAACTTCCTGGAGTCAAATGCCCAGCTATGCTATCTTTTATCTCACTGCTAAGTTCAAAAGGACACAAAGTAATTTTTAATAAATTCGAAACTAACATACCAAAAAATTCAGATAGTAACAATACGACCAGGTTAAATATAAGGTACCTATCTTGCCCATCAAGTCTAGACTGTGATCCAACTGAATCATCTAACCATACCCCAATATACTCGTCTTCATCTTCCGGAGTAGTTACGTTATTTGCACTGTCGACGGAATATTGTCTGGGACACCAATACGTAATAATTAGAAATCTTTTTTACCATCGAGGGACTATACGTAAATTAGAGCACAAAAAGTTAACTATCTACATCTGACACAGAAGTCTGACAAGCTCTGAAAGGTTCCAGGAAGTTTAATTACCCTGAATAAAAATTTGATTCCCAGCCACCAAGAAAAGACATCTTTCCTTCTATTCACAAAAGCATTTTACCAAAAAGTATCTTGTTTGAAATTTTATTTTATTAACCAAAACCCCGATTGCTACATTGCATACATAACGGTTGGTAAACGAACTTTTCCTAACCGGAATATTCCTGCCTACAACCAAACCTAGGACTTTTCTTACCCACGACCATGACTAATGTGGAAATAAAAAACATGTATACCTATTTATGAGTGTACCGTAATAACACGGCAGTTTCAAACGAGTTTATTAAATAATTACCAATCATAATGCATACTTAATTGTGAATAGGTCTTTATAAATAATGGCGGCGATTGTCCGTAATTAATTATGTTAATTCACGTAAACTATCTCCAACATTAAAGCTGAAAAAGATAGTGTAAGACAACATTCAAAAGTATTACATATAATCTACATGAATTGATAAAGGGCGAAAGAAATGGTAACGCCACAAAAGTAGGTAATATCTTAAAAGCAATAATTTATTTACAATACAAATCTAATTGCCTGACCTATATTCCGCAAGGAATGACTCAATTGACACAGAGTTTTCAATTTTACGTAGTGGAATGTATTCAAATTAGGCAGCATTTAACAAAGTCGCAAATATGCATTTTTAGTCTTTTTAGCAATTATAGCTGCAGTAATAAAGTAAGAAAAATTATTTTACTATCAATTCTATACGATTTAAAATAACTCAAGGTTATAATTCAATGCAAAAGTTGTGGGTATATATGGGCAGAGAAAGTCCTAGGTTTGGTCGTGGGTAGGAAAAGTCCGGGTAGGAATAATCCTACAACCATGACGGTTAAATAGCGCAACAAGTTGTATGAATGTACATTCACTCGGAAACCATATACAATTGACTATAGCCGATTAAATGCTTTGTTTAATATTGCATGCCGCCTTATACTCATTAAACAGTGCTTAATTTTTGTCTATAGTTTTATGTAAGTAAGGTAAATAGAAAATTAATAAAGTACAAAAGCGGGTTCAATTCTGCGATTTAATCACGGCGTACATAAGTTTAATTACAACTATTTTCCAAGTTTTAATAGCTTTTCTAGGACGATGTATTTTCAAGGCAAAGGAGAAATTCTAGCCATGTGAATGAGCCCGCCAAAAGATTTCCACATGGGGAGAAAATTCACAATATTTATTGTTACATTTACATTTTGAATTATATAACTGTGGGGACCAATGATGTGGTTATCAAACTTTCAGCTTCCTTTCGGAGCAAATTGAACTCTGATTACTAAAAACCGTGTAAATGTTGACTGTTTTCAGAAGAGAATTTTGCGTAACTCACAGGGTTATAACTGAACATGTTTGGAATGGCATGTTATACAAAATTTGATTCTACTCATATTAAATTACTTTAATTTGTAACACCATGTAAATATTAGGACAGGGCTATGACGGCTAAACAAATTACATTGTGATGAGATTTTTAAAGCCACCAGGGGTAGAGTAAGAAGCTTCAATTGCATATACCGTAAATGGTCGAATAAGTGCAGGAGCTCAAATAAAATCCTGGAAATCAGCATTTCTGCTGTGAGAATTTGACAATGAAGCAATTACTTACTTACTTAAGTGCAAGGCTGTCAGTCCAAAAATTTTAATACGCGCCGGATTATAAGTTACCCCTAGGCGCTAGGCATTTGTAACAAATCTGACCAACACAGTAACTCGGGCTTTGTCGACGGTCTAACATTAGGGTATTGTCTGCATACAACTTATCCGATACAACTTATCACTTACAACCTGGCACATACAACTTATAGTCAATTCAGTCTATTCCGATTTAACTTATTCCGATACAACATATGATCGCTACAACGTATGGTCTATTCAACTTATTCCGATTCAACTTGTGACCTATTGAACCTTTGCCTTTTTCAACCTTTACATAGTTTGGAACGAAAATATTTTGATTTTTACTGCAATATATTACTTTACTTAATTAATAACTTAATTTAATAATTATATTACTTACCTTTAGATTTTGGATTTCAATAAATTATTAAATATTATGAATTTCACAACTGATTTGTATACGCCCTTGACTCATGATAGTTTTGTGCACCGTATTTCATATCTGTTCCAACTCAAGCCATATAAATGAGGTTCATAAGTTGAAAAAGGTATAGGTTCAATAGGTCATAAATTGAATCGGAATAAGTTAAATCAGAATAAGTTGAATAGACCATAGGTTGAATCGGTCATAAGTTGTATGTGCCAGGTTGTAAGTGATAAGTTGTATCATGGTAGAACCCTGTAGGGAGGACAGACTTTTAGTCAAAGAAAAAGGCAAGGAAAAAGGCGACAGATTGTCACCTAAAATGGTTATGTGCAGCAACAGAATAAGGTGTAGGAAAAGGGTAAATGTAGGGTAGGCAACATAGGTGCCCATCACTGATTAGAACCTTAATTGAACACACCATAGCTATCTGTGGATACAATTTCAATAAATCTAATTCAAATAGTTAAATTCGAAAAACGGTGCCTACCAATTACAGTAAAAAGAATAGTTAAGCTCTTCTACTAACTACACTAATAAGGATAATCTGCAATGGGTCTACAAGTGCCCTAAGCTGTTTATCACATAGTACCATACTATGGGGGATCCTTTCAAATACAACAGAATATAAAATAGCTGCACGAAAGTGCTAAGTAGTCTAAAAATGTCATCCATTTTCAATAGAACAAGTCAACTCCACTTAAAATTAGAAAAATCATTGTACACATCCGAGAGGTTTAGGCATCTCATGAATCCTTTAAAATTAAAATGTAACTAGATAGATCTACCAACCGTTTCAGAACTGTGTTATGTAAAACTATAAGATTCCAAAAATATGTAATACATATAAGAATTAAGCAATTAAATAGCCTAAAAATCAATGAAATGGACAAACTAAATAGTGTGGTATTGTAAATTACATTTATGAAATACTCGACTGATTTTAATGAGTGATATATCATTTAAAAGCACTTGAAAAAAGAAAAAAAGGCATCATTCGTTTTCATTTCTGGCCTGGACAACAATTTTTTGGTAATTTTGTTTTTAAAACGGGGGGTTTCAAAAGCTTTCAAAACCATCCGGTGTACAGCCGTGAATTTGAACATAATTCGGCTCCACCAATCATTACCGTTCGAATGGTGTATTGCATTCGCAGCGAGTTACCGGCAGTTTAGAATTGGCGCGAAATTCAAATTTTCCAATTTTTAAATTCTTTAAAAAAAAATAAACTAATAAATCAAAATCATGTTAAATTATGTGTAAAATTGATTCAGTTTACTTGCTTTCTCACGTTTTGTAATTCCTCATATTACTGTTAAGGCTGCCATTTCACAAAGGGCTTTAGCCCGTTGTTACATCATTATAATATACACCGTAAAGCTTTAAATAACTCCCGGGAGGAGCTACGTCAAACTTTGCTTCAGACCCAGGGGTTATTAGAATCTAGAGGATAAAAAACATCCTAATCCATTTCTTTGGATTCAATGCTAAAGACCCCGGGAGTAATTAGGGACCCTGGAGTTAGTTGAAGCTTTATGGTACATTATTTTAGCAAATTAAAAAAAAAACTCTTATTTTAGGCATAATTTTGTATGAATTAGTTTCAGTTTTGGAACTTTAAAAAATTAAATAAGCGCCGACCTGTCACTCCAAATAAGCGCGCGCGCTTATTCCAACATTTACGATACGGTAAATTTGAAAAGTTGGTGTTTGATGCAGCAACGATTATTTGCCAGTTCAATTAATAAAAGTATCATTTTTAAACATTATTATTAATTAAATCCAACTTTAGGCAACGCGAAATAGTTGTAACAACAAAGGTAAACATTTGTTTGGGGGTGCTGGATATTTTTAATAATAATAATAATAATAATAATAATTTATTGTCCACAAAATTTGCATATATGAAACTAACTCTTAAAGCCAATTCATTATTTCATTACAAGGAGTGAAATATCAGAATGTTTTGTGACAATTAAGACCTATTTTAAACCGCTTTCAAAGAATACAATGCAAACTTGTTAATAATTTCACATTCCCCCTCCCCTCAAATAGAACCAAAAGCAAATTAAATTCTTTTAAAGTCAACATTTATTCGTTTCTTTTAGATAACTAAATTGGCAAGCAAATTCAAAATAAACAAGGAAAGCGAAATGAGAGTTGAAGGGATAAAGTACCGCTGAGTCTCTCCGAAGGTGACCCTTTGCTTAGTTCTACTAACTCGAAGAGAGGAGGACCGTGATGGCCCTTCCCTTGGCGAGCTATCAGAGCTCGGTGAAGGGGCCAAATCGACAGGGCTACAAGATACACATTACAATATTCCCATAAGCAATTATAACATTCCTTCTTTCACTTTTGAATAGATGGTACGCGTTGTATGTAACGTCAGAAATTATGCTAATCAAACAAACAATTAATCCTAATCTACTATTTTATTCGCGAAAACTACGTTAAAGAGAAGCACTGAAAGTTAAAAAGGAATATGACACAGCGGCAAAACAGAAAAAGTTTATGGACAGGTTTAATCTTCGGTTGGCAAAAAGGTTGAAATAAATACTGCCAGTTACTCCATATCAATCACTGGTTCCTAGTTCCTGCAGCAATCAGCCCTCCCCCACTCTGGATCCGTCACAGACCTGCCTGAACTAAATCCAAGCGTACAAGAATTAAGAATAAATAACAAGCACATACACTAAAATAGGTGATAAAGATATACAACTAAATCCCAGATGAAAAATAAGAACGATCGATTATGAAACACAGAAAGTCATTATTAAAGGCGATTCATAAAATATATGCTAGAATCTCTTCGTGCGAATTTGTTCCACTGCCGTTGCCATCAATCCAATGGCATATATGTGTGAAAAGAACTAGTTCCATCCAATATTTACAAATAATAGAATTCATAGTAGACTGCTTGCAACAAGCGAAATGTAGATTATCTAATTGTTAATTAGGCACCACACTACTGCTCAGAATATGTCAACATGCACAATAACGTGTCACTCAAACAACGGGTAACTGATAACAAAAAAATGCAGGAGTAATTTAATAATAAAGCGTCAAATAAAACTTAAAAAGCGAAAGACCAGCGGCCAGCTGCTGACCTTCCAAGAGCAAACGGTGACTCAGAAACTGGCGAAGAAGTGGCTAAGGATTTTGACCTCATATGCAGCGGTTTAGAAGATCCCAGACCAAATTTATCTTTAATACTAGCAGCTTTAGTGCTTTGTCGTCTCAGTTTTTTTATCCAGTCGCGACGGAAATCCTGAAATAGCAAAGCACACACTTCAAATAATCACCATGCAAGTAATCAAGTTGACTTTACTTGTTTGAACTTGTATTTGTTTAAACAACGCTAGTGGCCAGTACTTACTCTAAATGCAACATTTTCAAGTTCCTGAAGTCTCTTACGCTCCTCTTCGATGATTGACGGCGTTGCTCCTTGTCGCTTGAGCTCAGCAATCAAAGTGACTTTTTCCTGCATTTCCTTTTCTAACAAGGTCCTTTTCTGTCGTGGACCTAGAGTTAAGTCAGTCACAAAACTTGGAAGACTATCACCCGCTTGGGATCTCTGTCGTCGTAACGTAACTGATTCCTGAATGATTTAATATAAGAATAAGAACCCTCAATGGTATCCATGGATATCAAATCAAACTTGCCATCATAATTTTGCTTGATACTCTTGATAACAAATTTGTTACCTGAGACATTGACCTTCCTGGGGTGCCCGATCCGCAGTCAAGTAGATCCTGAGAGTTAAGCAGAATATCCCTGTCCGAGCTGTTTTCATCATCCTCTTCTTCGAATGCTGCTAACGTTGTCAGAGTGTGGCCGAGAGCGGATAGTTGTTTGCCAATATTTACGTCAATATGCATGTCAACTCCTTCCATTGACCATTTAACGTTCAAAAACCATTTGGCATTTTCTAAATTAGAGTATCACGTTCATGTTTTATCAGAAATAGCAAATACGTCACCGCTAAAACGATGAACGTTCATCGTTCATATATATCGTATACAAAGTAGGGGAAAGCTGGGAGGGAGGGGGAGATTCAGTGCGTAATCACATTGGTATACTAAAAACCCGGAGGGGGGGGGGAGGAGGGGAGGGTTTAAGCACCTGATCACGTATACACTGTCGAATTATGAAATAAATGAAAATTACTGCTTCGTTTTTGCGATTTTACGGCTGAAATGTAAACAAAATATCAAATCCATCACTTTATTTTTCTAAACTTTGATTAGTGGTTACTGCAAGGGGTGAGACTGTACTTTCGCGTTGAAGGGAGTAGCAGCTAAAATTAATTTGTATTTGAATAGAGCATTATTATTTATTATACTACAATCTGTTAACGCCACTAATGATTGTTAATAAACAAAATAGTGAATACTTTTTGTATTTATTAATACGAAATAAAAGGACATGCAGTAAAGAGCTTAAGACAAATAAAGATTTATTCACAAATATACTCAAATACTATTCAAATTACTGGTTGAACGTGGAAGCTTACATACAAAATACTAAATAGAGGGTTGTAGGACGTTTTTCCCCCGGACATTTTCCCTCCAAGCAGTACCCCGGACGTTTTCCCCCCGTACCCTTACTTAATATGCTAAGATGAATATTCTTATACTATAAAGTGATGAATCATTAAACGATTACACAAAGCAGGCGTGCTTGGGTGAGCGGTTAGGACTGCAGACTGTAACGAACTTTACAGTCTCAGACCTGGCTTCGATCCTCGGCCACTGCTAATCGTTTACGGCTTGGTGTTGTACGGTAAACGTCACTGGATGGTTGATTGAAACCCAATCTCCTTCGGTGCTCCTTAGTGACCACTACTTACTGTAGAGGCCTAGGGAATGGGACTCCTTTACTGTGGAGGAGGGGACGGGGATAGGGATAGGTGAAAGGGTACAAAGACCAAGACGATCTAACGCGGTAGTCTCCTATTTCCTCACCCACGACCCACAGTGACTGGTTAAGTCTGGTTGTAAGGACTTCAGTTATATCGACTTAATGAATATTTATTTATTTATTTAAATGATTTACACACAAATCGAATTGAATCTAAAGTTTATTAAACCTTAAGCGAGATCTGCGTGGTGAAACATAAAATAAAAATTCAAAAACCTAGAGAAGGATATTGAACAAAAAGCAGCTTAGATTATTATAATATTCTTTGAAGTTAATACTTGCTAGCAAACTTAAAAATTTGTAAAATATATGTACGACACTGTTTCTCCCAAGTGCATAAAAGTTCTGCACATGTGTATGCTGACATTGTACAAAATCCCTAGTTACAAGATAGGATGTAATACGACAGTGGAAAACTCAACTATTGAAGTCATTAATAATGATGGGGTACCAATAGCTCTAAGCACTAAAACTTCCTCGGGTATTGTAAAATAATTTAAACAAATTGATTAAAAAGTTAAAATTAATAAGTACATCTTGCACTGGGTACCGGGATTAGTCGGCCCCGCATTTTTCGGCCCCGAAATACTTGGCCCCGACTATTCTGGGCCCCGAAATATATTCGGCCCCGTCGTTACTGGGCCCCATTATTTATTTTACTGTCCGGCACTTGCTTTTGCATAACGTACATAAAATGTAAATAGCATATCG
>JAQFZE010001219.1:0-19115 GCA_034695245.1 Dicyrtomina saundersi | reverse complement strand
ATTCAGTTATGCACTAGAGACACGTAGTCAGAGTCTACAGCAATGACGTTATTGAAATTCAGAATCAACTCCCTATATCTGTTTCAGTTTTACTTATTAATGGGAGCTTAGAATTTACAATCTTGACAAATATTTATGAAAAGCCATATGCTTTTCTGTCTGTGTGCACGTACGCAAACAGAAAATTTGAGCTAGGAATTGTCCGTATAAAACCCTATATGTAATCCTAATCCTAAATGTAATCCTGTGAAAGTGAAACATTTGTTTGGATTGAACTTGGATTTGAAGTTGGATTTGTTCTGCAACCAGAAACCAAAACATATCCCTCCCTACTCTCAGGATCAGTAGTCTTACGGGAAATGAAGATACAAATTGGAAATGTCTGTATCTAATGCGCAGAGCTGGATGTGTATAATAATATGTATAGGGCCCGTGTACATTTTGAATCGTAAACTGCTACAGTAGTACAGTGTGAAATGCAACACATAATATGCAAGTAATATACAGTTATATTTCATTTGGCAGGATTTTAAATTGTAATTTGAAGGCTTTCAAGACATTATATATGGGTAATTAGTCGTTATCACAGGCTAAAAGTATTTGATTTGATCTGTGTGTTAGTGTTGTGGACTGACTCTAAAAGAAGATGGGATAGAAATGAAAATAATTCTGTAGGTACTATGTGTGGAGACGACCATGGGAAGGGCAAGTGGTATGGCATGGCTAAGTGAAATGAGGAAATAGGACTTTGTTTGATTGATTTGTAAAGCTGGAGCTGAAGCTGAAATAAGTTTATGGGTCATAAAATTTATTACTCCAGACCAGACAGCCAAGAGGACGGAATCCGGAATAGGCAAGGCAGCGACGTCGTTGAAAAAGTGAAATTAGAAATTTTGAAGGGAAACCTTATAATAAGTAAGCATTCGTTTGTGAAAAGTCATGTCCAGTCCAGCTGCGGTACAAGAAATAATTAATGTGACATGCGAATAACTTATTACATATTATTACATTTTAAGGTTTTTTTGATTGAGGGGAAACAGTGGGTAAAAGCCAAAACAATGGAGAACGGTATGAAACTTATTTGAGCATAGATTTCCATGGACTTGCAATCATTTACAATTTACGTACATTATACTTAATAATTGGTATAATTTTCTTGCGCAACACTTTGTCACACTCATAGGACTGTATGCTACTTCAGAAAATAAAGTCAAAAAGACGGGAGCATATGCGGGCTGCATATAAAAATGTAAAATATGAACCTCTCTGTATTTCAACATGTTCATAAATACAAAATGCCTACATGCAGTATGCAGTTAATTTGTGGCAAAATTTATAGCTCTAAATTATGCAGTGTGTGTTGCCATTTTCATTTCTTACGTATACTTTACTTACTTTGTCCGCAAGATGCTTCCAGTTTTCCAATTTACTTACGTGCTGCAAAATAATTGCACATTCAAAAACAATACATATATATATGAATTATAAATACAACCAACGAAAAGGAAAATTACATCAACGGTAACGGCGGCGAAAATTTTTCTAAACTGCTCTAGTTGTCCTCTAGTCCTCTTCCCGAACACTGTCCTTGGATCCCCTCTCCGCGTAATAGAAGCCGTTTGAAATCACATCTTGTTTTTGAATGTAAATCCCGGAAGAGTTTGATCTACTCTGGCCGGGTCTGTGTTTGTAAAGTGTAAAAGGATAATGATAAGGACAAATTATTTTAGTAAATTGAGTATTGTTTGTGATAAAAAAAATAAATAAAGGAAAAAAATGTTAATGATGTGATGAGAGTTGCTCATGGGATGACTTTAAAAGAAATGAAGGCGCAGTATTTTAAATTCTGAATTCATTCTATTTTACTTAGCACATAGGTCCTTACATTCCATTTTGCATTACTTACAAATTACGCTCATTTAATTTAAATATGTTCAACCACAGCACGGTTGCCCTTATACTGGCAACACTCGCAGAGGAAAGAATGTCCCGTTGAATTCCGGTCAGAAAGTCGGAAATCTAAAATTTGTACGCCACAATTTAATAGTTTGGGTCTTTCACTCCCTGAATTGCTTACTGCCAAAGAAATTTCTTCATGGAACATGAAACAAATGAGAACAAGGGAGCGCCTGACAAATTATGTTCCACTAATTGCATCAAACAGAATACAGACGGGTTGAATTTACGTATGCTTGCCTTCCCTATCATGCTCGCATTTCACATTCATTTCAAATTCCACTCAACTTATTTGATGCATGCACGCGTCTAATCTGTATCGTACATATTATGTCAAGCCATGTCATCGCATAGTAGGTACTGCTTACACATATGACAAAGTATAGCTCTGTCACGGGACAAATCCATTCACAAAGCTGTTCTTTACATATAATACGTAATAGTATAATGACCCACGTACGAGCTCAATTGCAGATGTGATATAATACTATATACTAAAAGTAGTGATTTTTGGAGAAAAGCATGTTTTCCTTTACAGTGCTGCCAATTACGATACCTGTTCTCGTTCTCTGATCAGCCTCCTCACCTGCCTCCTTCGCGGTGTATCCCTATCTGTTTGTCATGCCGTGAGCTATAGCAATGCCGCTCACAATCCGTTGAGATATAATTATCTGTAATCTGTACACATAAGTAAGTAGTTGTTGAGCATTTAAGAGCTTAAGACAAAAATATACTCGAGATATTTTTGCGTTGTAGGAGGAACAAAACAAATTGTACCCAATCTATTTTTTGTTTCAATTCTGAAGAAATATCACCATGTATACAATATGCAGGATAAACCTTAGCTAGTCAATCTATATCGTGTCAGCCCACGTCCTTATTTTCCTTCTTTTTTATTATTAAATCTTTGTTTTGTGTTTTTTTTTAACCCTCCATTTAGCTCTACTACTCGAGAGTAATTTGTTCTAAACTTTTATTCTATTCTTTGATCATTATTACGATTATTATTTCAAAGAAGGAAGTAATAAGTAAAAGTAGTTAAAGGACTGTGATGATGTAGAGTTGGGCGTTAATGAAGATAATGACTGGATGCAAAAAGTTAATTTCACCGCAAATAGCAGAACATGTATATTATGTATATATATACATGTTGTTGGAATATCATGTAGGAACTGTAATGCTGACGAAGCTAAGAAACTGCAGCAGGAACAACAGAAACAAAAGCAAAACAAGTGCAGCCAAATATGGAAAGGCTTTTAATTTACCAAAACTCTTGGATTACTTTTAGAGAGCAAGTAGTAAGGATTCGAGGCTTGACTAATATGAGAATGTTACATGCTGTAGAGTGTAGAAGTAGTACCTAGTGTAGTAGTGTAGTAATTATACATATAATAAAACACAGTAAAATTTAACAACTCACAGCCTACTGATATATACGGCAATAAAGATGACTTGTCCAAGTATAAAATCGTAAACAATCACTAGATTAATTAGCTTTAGTCATTGATAGTTGAGTTAAACCTTGTATTTATTATTTAGAGTTGAAGTGGTATATTTCATTACACACAAGGCATGTGAACTGAACGTAAACTGCAAAATTGTAGTCTCACTCTCACTCTCCATATTGCAAATCGCCTATGAAGAACCAAAATGACCCATTTAAAATGTATGCTAGAATTAAAATGAGTTCAGTAAATAAGATAAATGTTTACAATGCTAATCACGAGTTTCTAAATTGTGCAAATTGTTCAATTTACATGTTTTTGAAAAGGTCAAAATGTTCCATTTAAGTGTTTTTTAAAAAGTGCAAAATGTCCTATTTTCATGTTTTTTAAAGTTCAAAATGTTTCATTTAAGTGTTTTTTAAAAGTGTAAACATTTGTGTATTTACATGTTTTTTGAAAATTGCACAAGGTTCTATTTTACATGCTTTCATAAACATGTTATTTTATATTTTTTTCCTGTAGATAGTGCATTTTGTTTTTGACTAAAAATGAATATGGGTCATTTTGGTTCTTCACGAACGATATTATTATACAGCATTACCAAAATATTCTCACTTCTCTCGTTTTTCGATATTCTTGCTCTCGTTACACCGTCACAGTAGAGTGTCAGAGCAGAGTGGCGTCCCTGCGGCTGGCACCATGACTTTTATTCAGTTCAACAGCAGCACACGGCTCTCTAATAAATATCAAAATTAAGAAAAACGCAAAGAGCTGTACGATTAAGACAAAATTGGATGACATATAAGTGAGATGTACCTACCTAAGTAAATTGTATAAACTAGAGAAAAATCACGTAGACTCAATTCAATGTGTGTTCTATGTCCTTGAAATAAATAAAAAAAAATATGTTATGGATATTGATATTTAATTGTATAGTGTAGGTAAAATACGTATCGCACCATTACATTTCCATGCATACATGTAGTATCCGTGCTTACATGATACAGACAAAATCCCATAATTATTATTACATCCACATCCACATCCACCATATGCCCATTAGGCTGTGAAGTTTTAATTGCACTTGTAAGTAGGCTTCAGTTTTGACAAGGAATACGATGCAGCAAAAAAAAAAGAAAAACAGAAACAAAAAACATTGTTTCTTGTTAGTATTATTTCCCTTTTTCTTCCATTGTAATTTCAACAAATGCAAGCAGCAGATCAGGAGGTCTGATTATGGCATTTGGCATTTTAGTTTTTGCTTAGTAATTATTACACATATACTCAATTTGTATACATATATAGTTTTCAAGTTTTCTTTCATTTGTGTATATATACAGTTGCATGTATTTGCATACACGTTTTGAGTTTGAATTCAGAGTTACTCTCTTTTACTCACTTCACTTGTCATGTCACAGTGAATGTGAATTCAAACGCAGACACAAAAATAATAAAGCATTACAATTTAATAAGGAAAAAAATCCATCAAGTTTTTTTTTCACGCAAAATGTAATGGAATATATGCAATCAATAACCCTCGTTTCTACTGTGTAGATATAGCATATAATTAAAGCACGTGCCTTGGATTGGTTTTGGTTTTGGTTGGGCTGTAAGCATAGACCATACACATGTAAAATTTCTACAATTACTGATGTTAGCTGCTGTACATATTGTCCAGTCGGCAAAGGAAGCGTCCAAGAGTATCCACTTATTAAAACAATAAACTATTTGCTTATTAAAAATTCTTCTCTTCTTTTCCAAGAACATTTTACTTTTTAGTTTATTATGCGAATTACAATACAAAAGGGGGTGGATATTTTTAAACTCGTGCAACTTGTTTCTTATCTTTAGAGGTTTTAGAATGGTTTAATTAAGTAGTTGGTAGTTGGTGGACTGTTATATTGCCGGCAATCTTTTTTATCTCTCTTGATTCTGTTAGCTGCAGCCTTTTATTATAGTTACATGTACACACCTGCCCATGAGTCTCATTAGAGTTTTCGACGGAAACCATATGTAGTTCTAGTTGGTCATTGATTACTGAGAAGTGAGAAGACGTGAGCTGAGATGACATGAGGTGGAAAGATTACGATGAAAAAAAAGAGAATAAACTATGTAGAGGGGTATGGAGTATGGAGTATGGAGCAGGAGTTAACTCTGATTTATATCGTGAGGTAGGATGAAGTACCTGTGCAAGAGTAGAGATATAGGTATATATATTTATAAGTTTAGAATTGTGGTCAGTGTTTAAAATCATCTGATTTCTATCTTTGCGGTGGTAGTTGTGACCATACATTTGCGGAGGCAACTGGACGACGAAGACGACAGTAGAGAATAGATTACAAAACTTGTGGCTTGTTCATATTGTTAGTTCAGTGTTACTTTTGTTTTTACTGTGAGAGCTTGCATAAAGTTTCAATCACTATATATAGTGCCTATATCTGTAATTGGACAAAATCAGGATTTAGTCAAAAATCCAGAATGGATAGATTAACACAAGTGTGTATTTTAGTTTGCATTTTTCTTAATTTATTTTCCAATGTTAAGTGTTACCGTCAACGAACTCAGGCAGCTAGGCCAAGACTGGGCCAGCCTGTTAAAGTTCATGACGGGACTTTGATGCCTTTGCTTGAGAAGTCGCGCTTAGGTCAAAATTATTATTCGTACATGAAAATCCCTTATGCTGAGCCTCCGGTTGGACAGCTACGATTTATGGTGAGAGGCTTTGAAATTTTATACCTTATACTGATATTAAATATTAAATCATTGAATATGCTTTGATTTCTGGTAGTGGTTTTGAAAATGGAGTTATATGCCGCAGTATGATGTGTTCCAAATTTTTTTTTTGCCATTTGATTTCGATTTTTTGACCTTTTCTTTTACAGCCCCCCGTAAAATCCAAGCCATGGGAAGGCGTCCGAGATGCGGTTGCGTTTGGCCCAGCCTGTGCACAGTTTGACTTGGGCATGTTCCAAGTGACTGGAGAAGAGGATTGTCTCTACCTAAATGTTTTCAAGCCTGAAGTAAGTTTTGTTACTTGAACTTGAAAATAAATTATTATAATTTTCTTTGAGTGTTTTACAATTTGTTCAATTCATAATTTGAGAGGCGGGAGTGTTTTAATGACTCCTCGTGTCATTTCCATGCAGTCCCATCACCCCTCATTATGAGTCTCTTACTCTCAAGTCTGAATAATGTGAAAATCTAAAATCTGAATTGTTTACATAGAGATATGGAGATGATGGGAAATTACCAGTCATGGTATTCTTCCACAACGGTGCTTTCATGTCCGCCTCAAGTACCAATTATCGAGCAGACTATTTTATGGATGAGCCTGTTATTTTAGTCACCGTCAATTTCCGTGTTGGCGTACTAGGTAATTAGCTCATATTTAATTGTTGTAGTCCATGTCCGCTTGTCTGTAGTCGTAGTCCATATTTAATGTTACTCTCCCAGCTCTGTTTTTCTTTTCCCAATTTGTGCTGCTTGTTGTCAGTAAATTGTAATTTACAAAGTACACACTACAAATATGCCTGACTAGTGAGTTGTGCATGACCATTTACGCATTACTACTAAATTTAATGTTGAGTCTTATTTCTTGCAGGGTTTTTAAATGCGGGCATTCCCGAGGCACAAGGAAACATGGGTCTGAAGGATCAAGTAATGGCGTTGAAATGGGTCCAAGAAAATATTGCTAGATTTGGGGGAGATCCAAATTTGGTCACTATCTTTGGTGATTTGGCTGGTGGTGCTGCAGTCCATCATCATATGTATTCTCCAATGAGCAAAGGTATTCTATACACCGTTTTATTACGAAACGAGGAATCTTCACTATACATACACTACTGATCGAAATGGGTCCGGAACTAAAAGAAAAAGAATAAAAGCGCAATCATCTTTCTAGCGTGTCTCTCCCGTTTCTCTCAACCAAATCCCAAATTACTCTTTAGTGTAGTAATAGTAACAGTGAATTAATAGCACATCGTAGGTTCGGTACCTCATACACGGGTACCACCCACCTACTCTGCACTCTGCCACCACAAGATATAATTTTTTCATTTTTCATTTGTTTTCAGGGTTATTCAGTGCAGCCATTAGCCAGGGGGGAACTGCTCTCTGCAGCTGGGTATGAAAATTTTCTAATAGTACATTTGCTACCCGGACTTTTGCTACCCGGACATTTGCTATCCGGGCATTTGCCACCCACTACCAAGCCTAGGAAATTTGTTACCCATGTGCAAAAACAAATTGTAGCTTTTTTAAACATGGCTAGCAAATTTCCTAGTTTGGCAGTGGGTGGCAAATGACCGCGTAGAAAATACCCTAGTAGCAAAAGTCAGTGTAGCAAATGTCCAACAACCCTGTTCTTAGGCATACATTGCAAACCCTAGGAAAGCGGTTACGCAACTGTCGAATTTTATTGGATGTCCTACTACTAACATGCACCGTCTTGTGAGAGTCCTCAAAATGATAAATACAACAGCTCTAGTAGGAACAATTCCGCAATTTTTCGTAAGTATTCTACAATTTTTGACTTAATATTTCTCCGTCTTACCGATTTTCTCAAAAATATTGAATTAAAAAAAATTAAAATAAATTTTATGCAAAATTTATCGTTTTTAAGGAATTTGGGATCAACCAACTAAATCCATTCGGAATAACTGTTGAAACTGCAGAGAATGGATTCCCAACATTTTTGAGCACGACGCCGTACATGTCTTTACAGCGGGAGCCAGTGACCAATGTGCCTTGGATTACAGGAATCAACGATAATCTTGGTCTAGTTGCTGCAGCTAGTAAGATACAAGCAATAAAGAAACAAGAGCAGTTATATTTCATAAATACGATTCCTTGGCGAGTAAATTAAATTTTTCAAAGTAATTAATTTTTATTTTACTTTTTTTTTGTAGCTGTACTCACCACTCCAAACCAGACGGAAGAGGTAAATTCTGACTGGCACCGACTGGCCCCGCTGCTTTTCTACTTCCGTGATCTTGCTCTGGACCGTGATACCGTCTCTGCCTTGATTAAAGAGGAATATTTCGGAAACAATTCCATTGACATGTCATCGCTCCCTCAGCTGTCAAATTTGTACTCGGACCGTTTATTCCTTCAAGGAGATCGCAAGTCCATCATGTCACATTTTACAAATACCCTCGAAAATAGTCAGCCTACCTACCTCTACCAAATATCCCACCGGAGTAATAACAGTTTCGCTCGTATTACCCCGCTTCAAGAAACACTTGGTGAGTAGCTTGATAATTAAACTAACAAGACAGTATTATTAGTATTAATTAATGTAAACAAGTTTAAAAAAAGTTAAAACATTATTTTTATCTCGAATCTACAGGAGTAACGGAAAGTGATGAACTTCAATATTTATTTAATTCTCCCAACTTTTTCTACCAACAAACTATCACTCCAGAGCATCCTCATTTTAAATTCTCTGCAAACTTTGTGCGTCTCTGGGTTCATTTTGCAACGCATAGGTAAGGGAGCTCATTATGTCTCTGTCACGGTTCATGAAGAGATTCTTAGGAGTTCCGGCTCAATCATTTTGATTTTAATTAAGTAAATTATATGAAAACAATCTCCTCTTCTATAGAACAACAGATTCACTGTGGAATGGCGACATAACAAATTGGCAACCTGCAAACACGCATGCCATTCTTAATGGAGAACCACTCGAGCTCCTTGATATCAACCGTGATTTGTCTTTGATAAATGAGCCCTTCAGAAGTCGATTGGATTTCTGGGATAGTTTGCCCATTAACGAGTACGAGAATGAAATTATCACACCTTCATAATCATCATGTCTCTAGCCCTGCCTGTGTCTGTACCCTTACAGCTGTGGCTTAATTCTCTCGCAGAAGTAGAAGTTCCGGATTTCTTGAAGATCAGAACAGAACAGTTAAAGAATTGAAAATTATACCTGCTGTACAAAATTATACAGAGTGGTTTTAGTTTCTGCTACGTTGTCCCAGACACACGTGCAGGATTTTTATACGTTACAATTTTACAATAATTAAATCTTCCAAAGTCCAATGTACCTGCACATTCTGTTATTATTAAATCAATTTTAAAATGATGTACTGGGATTTCATTCTGAATACGAGATAATTTGGACAACAAATTGTGGTTTCCAAGCAGAGCACAACAAAAACAATAACAATAACAAACGGCACAATTAAACCATCAACAGTTTCATGGTAAATTAGAAACATAAACAGTCAACACAAAAACTTTTGAGACTCCCTCTGAATGCATCATTGTAAGACGTTAAACATTTCATGACATGACATTTAGATATGTAATAAATTCCTAGATAATATTAGTAAACCTTCGCTATGCGACTATCATATGAAAAGCAGACACGCTCGCAAAAATGTATATTTACATATATATCTATTAAATCGAGTAATTTACAAAGCAGACTTTTAGAATCTTATTACATGTAGGTACATATTAGAAATTAGAGTGGACCCATGAATGCTCCCGTTGTGCAGTGCAGTCAGTTGTAATGTTATGGGAATATAGGAATAGGAATAGGAGGGAGTTGAAGTTGAGAGTTGACTGTTGAAGTAGAAACATAATTCAATTAGAAATTCATAAAGACCTTTCAATTAAGTCTCTCTCACTCTCCCGACTTTTGTTTGCCTCCATTTGCCTCCAAATTTCCAAAGCACACACATACAAAATATATTTACATTTCTCTATTTATAAATCTGAACGATGCTCAGTCATTCATGGAGTTTTAGTATTTCATTTTATTTGGTATTTTCCTCCAGAATTGTTTAAAACTATGAGGACTCTCCTCTGAAGAAATACTCACACAGTGCAATCAAATACACTACAGTGCACTACCTAATCTGCAGTACAATGCGATAGAATGAAGTGCCGAGTGGATGAAAAGATAGAAATGTACTCTGATCTTTTATTCTTCCTGTATCCTTTTACTCCCATTCAAATCCAAACATCTATCTGACTAGGCATATATGTAGTATGTAGCACGTACTGTGCTGTTGACTGTACAAAACAAACCTCTTGCGCCGTGATTTGCCTATGCGGATTTACAAAGATGTATCTAGACTAGAGCTCCTTTATCACTATATGTATATAGTTCTTATCACTCCTCACTATCATTATTCTTTATTATTTATTCATTCGTAGCTTTGTTTTTATTCCTAAGGTTTATTAGCAATGCCATGACTGTACTGTAGCCGTAGCCATACATCACATCAGTATCACGTAAGTATTTTAATTTTTGAATACTACTGATATATGGGTGGGTAGTTGGGTAGATGGATACTCTCAATTTTAACTTTCATCATCAATGCTTTGGTTGTAGTTTCGTCTTCGTGGGAGAACGTTCCGCTATAGTGCGAGTGCCTACAATTCAATCGGTATACTTACAAGTGATAGGTACATACCGTTAAGCTTTATTTTCATAGCTGTGAATTTGAATTCACACTCGAGTTCATCTTGGAATAATTTATAATCATTGCATTTGGATTTGGACACTGAATTGGCGGGGAAATAAAATATAGAAATACAGGGAAGCTGTAACTGAACACGTTCATGAGACCTTCTTCTTTTGAGCATTCAGCCAGGAGTGGAGTGGTTAGTGGAGCGGATGGATGCTCTCCATCCACATCTCCATCTCGGTGTTTTCCCCACATTTCTTTCTTCAATGATATTTGTATAGCCTATATAATATGACTACACAAACATAGCCTTCTACAACCAAGACACTTTTCTACATGCTGAATACTGAATGGGACTTTCCTTTTCCGCCCTCTTTATAGGTACTCCTCTCTCAGTGCACAAATACAATTGAACTGAAATCGTGATACAAGTGGAAAATACTCTCCCGGACTATAGGACTGACACCGGTACTGGAACTGGCGCTCGCGCTGGCTCTGGCACGGGATGACATGACGTTGAGTGAGATGACACAGAAGAGGGAAGAGAACAGAAGGTTGAGTTGATGTTGATGTTGAGAATTGAAGTATCAGTCAATGTACAGTGAGCATTAGGCAAGAGTAACAGTGTAGGTATGCAGATTTGAGATATACATAATATATAGGGGAGGTGATCGTACCATGCAGTACTCCACTCAACTACTCACGACTGATGACTGCTGCTGACTATACTGTCTGTCTATTTTATCAATTTCAATATAGACGAGTACGTCGAGAGATAGAGAGGAGGGGGGGGGGGGGAAGAGACAGTAAATTCACGGGAGCATAAAGTAAATTGATATATTCCAGAAGTTGGGCCTTAATTTAATGTATGTGTAGAGTGATAGAATTCAATCTACATACATGCACACCTCACCTTTGTTATTATCTTATTACCTCACAATTTAGTTTTGGAGGCTGAAAATTTGTACATGCTACACTGCCATAGTCAAAGCTCCACACTGATAGATTCTGTATTTCATCTACGCTAATTCATCCACAAATAAATTCTTTATTGATTTTCCTGTGTAAACCTTTCACTGTCTCCGCATATTTACTTTCTCTCACCAGAGACCTTCCGACTCCCGTGCCCCGTCCCATGTAGGTAGGTAGGTAGGTTACCTTTCGAGCTTATATGAGATTATATGATTTCATCATGAAGTTGTTGTATTGGGAGTTCTGTAACGATTAACCCTGCAACGGCCTGGACTCAAAAGAGACAGAAAGTACCTACTATATATCATATATCTACTTAGGGATGTTGCTGTTGATATTGCCAGTAGTGGAATCTCCAACTCAAACCATTACTATTATTTACCATTGCATATTTGCATTGTAGATATCAAACTAACAAGGGCAGCTAATAAGCATAACCACCACAGTACAGTACTAACTCAATGATTTCCTACGTACTCTTGCAAATACCATATAGGGTTGCGCTTGTACTTGTGTGAAACTTGATCCTATCTCATTACTAATTATGAATATAAAACGATACTATATACTAGATAGTACCTACATATACAGGCTCCCACTCCCTATGCACTCACTTTGTTTTCATGTAGCTCCAAACGGTTCTCCCTTATTACTTAAAATGCACTCCCATTACAATAAAATTACGTCTATAATGCGATACGATCACGAACAGTAGTATCATGCATGTAATTGCTTTAAGTAGCTCTCAGCCAGTTATTTAAGAAAAATACAAGTCCCCATTATTATTAAATTCTTGAGGACTATGTGCAATTTTCTGATTTATATTTGAAATTCGAATATGCATATCCCTGTGTGTCTTTCCCTTTCATACAAAACGAAATGAATATCATTATAAGTAATTCATGTTGTATAGTTGTATTGCAGGCTTGTAGGTTAGATTGGCCGATGCCGATAGTAGTAGTAATAAGCATTATTTTGGTTCGTATTTGATCTCAAGTTTTGTTCTTGCTTTAATACCATGTAATAATAATTATTTGTATGTTTTCCCATGTCGTCGTCGTCTTCTGTTGAAGAATGCTTCAAATTAAAGACTGGAGAAAGTAATAACAATGAAGGATGCGTACAGAATTGCAGACATCGCCCCGAATGTGAGTGAAATATAAAGTCAAACTAGCATTACTATATGCTGTATGCATAAGTGACCTAGAAATAATACAAATGGATTCAAATTCCAAATGCATGTTTCAAATTCCAGTGCAGACTTTCCATTACTTACGAGTACATTCAAATTTGCAATCGAAATGTTTCTGGAAAGTAAAAGTAGGAAGTGCTATTTGGAGAAAATTGAGCTGGGCTGGAACTGGCACTATATAGACTTTCCTCGTCGCTATCTCGATTTCCACTTTCCTAAGTCCAAATCGGAGAAAATTATGTGAAAATACACAAAACACCTGCTATGTGACTGGTAGTGACGGTGGCGGTGGGACAGATTTATTTAATATGTACATATATATGTACTACCCAGATTTATATAAAACTAAGGACAATGAAGGGCATAATTAACTATACTCCTATATGGATGCATTATGTAGGTACATAGGTAAGCACCACCGCAACACCAAAATCCTATCCTTTCCAAAGATACAATTCAAAACCATTTCAGCCGGAAGAATAATGGAATGGGAGGCTTGAGACTCGTCTGGAATGTATATACATCTATTGGGAAGATCATTAAATTATTGAAGCAACTAATGTTACTCCACAATCAAAATAATCTAACTACATAAGTGCCTATACATACGACATACGTCATTGTAAATTCTTGCCGTGTCGTATAACTTTTCGTTAGCATTTTGGGGTAGTCCTCGTCTGTTCTAAAGGGCAAAGTTTACTGCGGAATTTTAAAGGGACAGGAAAAGGAAGAAACTGGAATACAGATTCCTAGTCGTCCTCGTCCTCGTGCAGATGACAAAAAAGATAGAAAATGAAAAATACTTTGGCAAGATTGGTTCAGTTGCACTTACATTTAATTAGCTCAACTGACCTTACCCATATAGTTACTGTCTCTTCTCTTGTGCTGTCTGCCACACTAGACCGTTATTGGACCCGGTACCTGTATCGGTCCACATATATATATTCTGTTAAATATCTGTATCACTCTCACATTTCCGACTCTTGTGAGCTGTTACTATTACTATAGTCAAACAGTTGACGTCGAGAGTCATAATCCGCTCAAAGAGAACAGACGACGACTATGTATATGGCTCAAGGGGGAACAGACAGGGAGGCAGACAGCGAGGCTCATAAACCCATAAAGACAATAACCGTAATCGTACTCGAAATCGTAAATAATGCACTATAAGAAGGACTAAGTAGTAAAACTAAAACACTATAATTATGGTTATTTAAGAGTCTTATTTAGTTCGCACACACTTTATTTGTTTTGTGCAGAGTGGAGTCGCACTACAAATTACAGAAAGTGTATATACAAATCTTTACAATGCTTAATGGCTAATCTCATGAAGGAATATAATGCTAATGAATTAATGCATGATTACATATATTTTATTGTGATGGTTTTAGCTCACTACAACCCTCATGAGCACTTCACACTCCATTGTTAAATTAAACTAATTAGATATTTTAGCTCTTGTTTTTCTTTCCTGAATTAACCAAGAATTCGCACTCTCTCTCAGTAAATAGCAATAATAACTATGAATTACGTACTAACGACAAATAGTATACATTTATAATATGCTCTAGGAAGTTGAAAAGAAATTAAATTTGAAGATAATGATTGTACGATATACTTATAATGCTTGAATCTTGAACAAGCTGGAACACTAATTGATTGATTCTTAATAAAAATCAATACAGATTATGGAGCCAAGTCATTATAATATCTTTCATATTAACAGATGCTTTATTTTCTTGATGACTGTCAACTGTGCTGCAAACGCCAGAAGATTAGACGCAATTCAGCGGAACGTATTAAAATGCAAGTCCAAAATGTAAATGTGCGAGAAATTGGAGGATGAGATATAGTTTTAACCGTAACGATAAAATATGTGAGATTAATTTTACTTACATCATTACATATTATTATACAATCCGAATTTAGGAATTATAAGACTATAAAAACATTACAAACAAATACAAAAAAGTACAGTCGTACACAAATTTAATTACAAGATATTATTATAAGAGAGAAGAAAAATGTTAAAAGGGAACAGGAAATAAAATGTATAAGCCCTGGCACGTTTCCCGAAAATGAAAAAAATTCCTGATTTTGAGAAACAAAATTTACTTGCATTTCCTGATTTTCAACTACAAACCTGCTTTTTACGGCTAAATTTCCCAATTTTTCCTGATATTTGGTGTCAATTTTCTGATATTTTCAGGATTTGGAAATAATTTTTTAACTAATTGTAAGATAATTTTTTCAAAGCTAAACTTCATAGTAAAAGAATATAATATTACCGTTTCAAACGCTTAAATTAAACATTCTTTTTTATAAATTTGAGTAGATTATAAAGTTGCATGGTGACTAAAACACGCCATTTACCTAGATATTTCAAAAATTTCCTGCAATTTCCTGATATGTATTCCAAAAAAATTCCTGTTATTCCTGATTTTTCCCGAATTTTTGCCAAAATTGAATTCTTCAATATGCCAATATTCAATTCTACAAGCTAGTCACAGTCAAAACGACATTTCCTGATTGCCAGGGCTTGAGAATTTATACAGTATCTACTAATAGTATTAGAAGAGCTCGTAGTTCTAGTTTCAGTTTTGTACATTACTTGAATTTTGAATTTGAAAATGGAAGGTACAGATCCTCCAAGTCATTTTAAACTTATTGCAGGATGTTAAGATGTATACAAAGGAAAATTTTCTAGCATGAAATAAGAATTATTACTAAAACCATTCAAGGCAAGACCAGACCATATATAAGACTTACCGAGCAGTGAATAAAATTATAAACTGGAAAATTTACTTTCCAAATCTTATGTGTCCATAGTCGTCAAATTCTTTACCCGGAGGATTCTGTTTCCCAAATCTCATGTGGCCGTACTCGTCATACTGTCGTTTTTGAATGAAATTATCGTCGTCAGATTGTAAATCCTCATCATCCACACTCACACTTCCGAGCATCTACAGCATTTGAGGCAGAAGTGAAATTTAATTATGGTTATAATTTTATAAGAAAGACAATTAAAGATCTAGAACTAGAAACTAAAGATTGCATGCAAAAGAACAAGTTTCACTATCAAATCAAAATTTGTACTAGAATGGCAAGATGATAATAAAATAAAACGGATTACAGGAAATAACATAGTGGCAGAGTTATGCGTTACCCCAAGTTTGAGAAGATGGAACAATCTTGCTGCTGATGGATACAAAACACGAAGTTTCTTTGAAGCCGACACAGAGTTCGAAGAGGAGCTGGATCTCCCCAGATTTTCACAGTCACCCAAAATAAAACAGGATGTGTAAATTACTAATGCAAATAACAAAATAGAAGTATTACTCATTGTGAAATACTTTTTCCCCAGTCTAGTATCAAGCAAAAAATTAGTTACAAATCCGAAAAAAAGCGGTTTTGGTTCTCGTAAAATGAACAAGATTTAATTTTGTGAACACAAATACCAAATCGTTTTTATTATTTTTGTCTTCGTTATTGTAGTTTACTGAGCTAACTCCAGGAAAGATGAAGTAGGAAGCGATGTGGATGGTGTGAGAGCCTTGTTACTATTACTCGAAATTTTCCACGTTGAGATTCTTTTATACAATTTTGTTTGAGGGAATACTCAGAGGAAATAACACTCTACACTTTTTATTCTCACTCAATTTGAATTTTGAATAAAAAAATATGACGCGAAGTTAAGACAAGAAGAGATACAAAAGTTTAGAGGCTGGAAAGAAAGTCCAGAATAATATAGAAATAGAGAACCTAGGTACCTATTTCTTTATTTCCAAGCGTTTAAAGGGTAGTAAATACTAAATACATACTAAGGGGCAAGAATGGGAAGATGGGATATACGTAATAAGCTTTGACGTGGAAATTGATCACAAGGGAATCTTTTGCAAGTTAACTTTGTAAAAATTTAAGATGATGATTGGCATGTGTTGACTCCACTTGAATCTTTAATGTTTCATGTTCCTAAAGCCACAAGGTTTTAGCTGATTTTGCGAATTTTTAAAAGCATTTTTTAGAAGCATCTCTTTCAAATCTTTAGGGAGTCTTATTGTTAGTCTTTTGGAAGGATAGTACATCGGTGTGTACTATTGTACATTTATTTCCGTCATATTTCTATTGTAGAATTATAGAATAATCGGCCTTATTTTGGGGGTAGAGGTTTACATATACACTAATTCAAGAATGCGTATATCCAGTGAGGTGAATGCATGTTAATATAGCTATAGGCATTTGTATCTTTGTGAGTTAGCTTATTTGTAGACACACGGTAATGTGTAGGTGTGGATAAATTAAATGATGAAGGCTACTTAAGGGAAATGGGAGTAGACATTTCATTTATATTTTAATTTTCTTCAGTTTTTGTTTAGAAAGATGTCAAGTATGAGGCTCTGTCTGCTAAGCGACTGCCCAATTCTTTGATGTGATGTAAAGTTTTATGACAATCTGTCGGCATTGACATTTGAAATTTGAAAAGAAAAATAGCTTCTTCATTTACAAAGATTTTTTGGTCATTTTGGAGGAGATTAGGAGGGGGAAGATAATATTATGTAGGTGGAAGGGATTATTATATTACATACATGTAGAATGGAGAATGGAGCTGCAGCTATATGCATGATAACATTGACTTAGTCAGTAAGGCGTTTGTCTAGTAAAGGAGAATTTACATTTTGCACAGCCAAGAATTTCAGAAACTGCTGAGTCATTATATTACAAACATACGATATGAATTATTCTGGTTCATAAAATTAAGACTTCCGTTTTGGTGGATAACTTCCGTGTTAGAAATGTAAGCCATTCTGGCTTCCTACTTAATGCCACCGTCAACGCCAACTTAAATCTTATTAGAATTATATAAGAACCTACTTACCTATAATTATGTGTAGTTGCGCGCTCCTTCAAACGATGTTCACTACATCCGCAATGCTTGTCATTTTGTTTTTTTTCTTCATGTCCAGCATTCTTCTAACTCTATATTATACTTGTTTTTAGACACACGGTGATAATGACACAGAAATACATAAACTGCGAGGGTTTTCATAAAATATATTCATACTTAACTACGTCAATTTGCAATCATCCATCCACCTATTTTATTTCACAGCTTGAAATAATTGAATATACGATAAAAACACTGCAAAAAATGCAAATTTTTTATATCATCAAAAGTTTTAAAAATATTGAATATTTACAGCTTTAAAATAAAAGTACCGTATATCTTGTAATAAGTAGACGTATCAGACCCACCACTTCAGTGTTAAATAGTTCCTCGTACTATTCAAAGGCCACTCAGACCGGCGCATTATTATACGGTACCTACGTTATATATGCTGATCACCTTTTAAGTAGTGTATGAATGACGTTGACGGTGAAAATATATCATTACATAAGACAAGTCATATAATAAAGGAGTTACATATAATATTTTGCCATGCGACAAGCTCTTTAGCAAAGCATTAAAGCCTGTAATTATATCGTGTGTAGGTCTACATAAGAACCAAATTCCTAGCATAAAGAAGCTGGGGAAATCGTTCGACATAAAAGATAGAATCCGGAGGAACTAGGGTATTATTATTTGTAACGGAGATGATGGTTAAGACCATGTCGGCTAGCGGGTTTTTTCACTCTACCCGTCTACCGTCTTCAGCTCCTTTCTTAAGGCAAGCAAAACGTGCTTTACAAGTTGCGGTTATATGTCAACCAAGTCCTTTGAGCTGAATTGGCCCGACAACTCGAAATAAGTAGGGATCATATGAGAAATGAGAACTGTTAATTATTGTTGTCCTTTCATAACTTCCATCGAATGTCATGCAAATTATTACTTTAACATAAGAGCAATTCCTGTCTAATTGCCGGCTGTGTTCTATGATAAGTCATGTCCATTACTATTCCCTACTTGGTTTCCAGACTTACCCCTGGTTGTTATATTTGCTACCCCTCAAGAAATGTTATCTTTAAGTTACACAGAAGGGGGTCTGGGGGAACAGCACCCCAGAAATGTAAATACATTTAAATTACTTGTTTTTACATACGTAGGTACATATTAAACGGGCCACGACTTGCAAGTCTGGGTATGCCTTATCAAGGCAACCCTTGGTTGACAATTTGACAACCTACATACAT
>JAQFZE010001218.1:0-19133 GCA_034695245.1 Dicyrtomina saundersi | reverse complement strand
TAGATGTGGGGACATTCCTTTATGCATAGTAATTTACAGAAGAAATCAGTTTTACACTTGGTTTTGGTTTCGGTTTTGGGTTTGGCTTATTGTAGGGTGGATGGATAAATATTAAAGCGATTTTGTATGAAATTGTAACATTATTGTCCAAGGCACAGCTTGAGTGAAAAGATTAAAATCACTGCCTAATTTAACACAAGAGAGAGAGAGAGAGAGAGAAAAGTGGCTTTGGGGGAAAAAATAAAAACTTGAGTAAATTGCGATTGTAACAAGCGTCTGAGAGTATGAGGAACAATAGTCTAGGCACTGTACAAATAGATGGAGAATTTTCCACAATTTTGATAAAATTACACGGAAAATAAAAGAAAAATTGTGGATTGTTTCTAGAGGGGAGAGAGAGAGGGAGACTTGACTTGACATATTGAGATAGGGACTGTATACTGCAATGGAATGCAATGCAATCATGGTCCATTGAATTGAAATCCTGAGAAAAGGCTCCTGAGGAAAACCATTTCATTTTATTTTATCCATTTTCCCATGAAAATGTATGAATATGAGATACTTGAATCAAGTCTCCTGTCCTCTACCTGTGTTCTCTCCCATTCAGCGCTCTCTCCACACGTTGTTATATGGCCAGGCCGGGTGAAACGAAAACGATGAACGAAAACGAAAACGAAAACGAGGGAACAAAAAATCGGGAGCCTTCCTCAAGAATGAACAACCAAGTATGACACCATTATCATAATGACGATTGAGCCAGATTTTTTTCCCTCATTTTCTGCCGCACCAGGATACGCTTCCTTCCTTTCATCCGCACCGATGATATTTATATATATTGAGTCTATGAGAACATCACTTGAGTTTAGTCTGGTGGATGGAGCATCTAACTCTGCCTGTCTGTCTGTCTGTGTATGAATAACGTGGGTAGTTAGGTGGGTTACCTTTGTGTATTGTTGAGTCTCTTGAGGCTCTGGCTCACCTTTTGATTGTACACTCTGCCGTGTATGTGTGATGAGGATGGGATGTGTCCTTTATCGATACACATACAACATTACTCAAATTTTCGACTACTCACCTCATACTTTCTCCAAATAGTACTACCAAACCAAATCCGATAAATAAATACGGGCACCGCTATCCGGCTAAGCTAGCCAACCAACTAATCATCCAAGCATTGCTTTGTAAGATTCAGTTATATGCTCCCTGTATAATCTGTTCAAAAGGTTTAAAAGGGAAGTAACGTTCTTTTTTTTTGTTGATATTTTATAATTTTTTTTGCCGCACCAAAATGTCTTGGATGTTGTTGACGGGGATGAGAATTATTCAAACAGGCATTTCACATTTTTAATTTGGCATTTTTTTGTTCCAGAAAATATTGGAGACGATCAGAAGTGTAAAGAGTTAAAGTCCCACGAGAAATTCTATTGACTTTGTAGGTTACTTTTAAACAGGTCTCATACTGTCATACTTGATGCTATACGTTTAATTACATATTATTATAAGGCTGAGGCTTAATGCATTTAATTTACTTCAGAAGGGAAGAAAATAATACGGAGCAACATATGAGTATATGTAATTTTTTCCTTAACTGTCTTACACTGAATTGGTTGATACATTGCATAAAAGTTCTGTTCTGTTTCTGTACTGTTCAACACTACTGCAATGGTAGATGATGTGTGCAATATGCTTCCTACATAAAATTTAATATTGTAATTGGGCCAATGAATTGAATATAAGGCAAAACATAGGAGTATATTTTCCAACTCTAAGCTCAACTAAGCCGTGTCCCACTGTAGTAGTGCACACTCACAATCAGAGTCCTGTTAAGACAGTCAGTTCCATCGTAATGGCCCTTGTTCCAAAACTGTAATGTCATTAGGAGGTGCTCGGGCTCTGGGTAATTGGGAAAAGTCTGACTGTGTTTGGCAGGGACAGGGACAGAGGAGCGGTTGCGTTGAATTGAGTCCGTCGTCACTGACTGAGTAACCTTGTCAAGCTGCACCACACCGGTAGAGCAGGAGTATCTAAATCTAAAGTAATTATACTCATGCTTATACATTTGGGTAATTATACACAATGTGAGGGACTTCACAACCAGTGACAGTGACAGTAAAATGCTCTGCAGTAATTATTTTCGTTCTATATACTTATCATCTCAAGTATATACAGTTTTCTGAATGGAGCTGACGTCACACATATATACTCATGGGGACATACGTCCACAGTCATGGGTTAGAAAGCCAAAATAATAATTTTACAGATTTAGATGCGTATCTTGTGAAATGTTCTGAGCTTTGTGGAACACATTTGATAAAGTTTATGATCCTATATGAATACCTATATACCTATAGATTATTTCCTATAGACCGAGACCGAGCTAAGCCAGTGTGGCAGATGCTTGTGAGAAGAATAGCTAGTGTCTGAATTCCACACAAATTGCTAGAGGAGCGGGAATACTGGTGGAATACATAGGGACACATGGAATGTGCATACAGTCCGGCTCCGGAGATCGACAGTGAGTAGCTTGTAGAGTCTGTAGTATATATGAGGGTGTCCAAGTTCCGAAACAATCACTTGATCATTCTGATGCACCATGGCGAACGGTAAGGTCCTTATCGATTAGAAAAGTGATCCATTAGTTGTTGTTGTTGTTGTTATTGTCGTGGATGGAGCGTACTAGGGGATTATGTTGTAATTAGGAGACTCCGTCCTGAACTTATCTGTGTACATATAAACTCCCTTCACACTACTCAAACTGGGAGACTGGTACTCGTATATTTATAGCATCAGGCATCAGGAGAAACGCGTATTCATAGCCCACAGAAATGGTTCGACTTTTGCCTCACAAAAATAATGAAATGACTTTACGCTCTGTGTCCCAAGTCCCACTAACAATCCAAATGGTCATTTCATTGTACATAGTGCGTCGTCCAGGTCCACCACGCATCCACATATATGCAAAGGAAGGACTGGATCTCGATCTGGATCTCATGCGGTGAGCTTGCTGCTTAAATGAATGTTTCTCGGACTCGGACTATATTGTTCTAAACTTTTCCCCTGCTCGATTTCCGATATTAAAAGACCTACTACTACCTATAGTTTCACTTTTACTTTTCTCTTCCTTCCTGGTCTGCATGCTGCGGAGTGTGGAGCTATGACTCTGCATAGATAGTGTCATTTAAAAAGTCAAAGTATTTTATGGTTAAACAATGACCCTCTAAATATAATTAAATAACGTACGCGGAGCTGTAGTAGAGGGAAGTATGGGGGACACATACAATCACATATACATATGCATGGTTTAATGCAATCCGTAATAAATCAATTGCGAGCTCTGGTCTGGTGTCTCCGAGTCTAATGTTACAGTGGACGTACGCTATAGATAGATGGATTGTAAAAATGAATGTTCCATTATGTATTCAGGGGGAAAAATTATACCCAAATGAAATACCCGGACACACATGAGGAGTTTGATAATGCGAGGAGCACCTGGGCATGGTTCGGTAGTACCTGCAAAAGCAGAAAAAGGGATGACGACAAAGCAATACCCAGTAGTGTGTGTACTGTGTTGGTGTTGTTTATGTGACCGGGCTCCAGCACTCACGTCCGTGTGTGTACATTACGAAGGGTTCCACTCAAACTCCGACCCAGAGACTTACAGACCAGTGTAGAGAGTCCTCGGTCGTCGTCGAGGACGAGCCAAAACTAAAAGTAAACCAGGAAAACCTTTGCATGCCATAAAGGCATTTCAATCACCTGGTTTATTATTGTATATTTTCACTCACTCGTGTTTCTTCCTACTTTTTTAATTTTATGATATGCATACTTGTACATGGTGACGTGCCAGTATCTGTAGGCCAGTGTTGGTTCACAGTATTGCACACTACATAGCTCAGCTTGAACTATCTGTGTAGTGTTTCAAAGTATATGCGTTTATGTGTATTATTATGTATACATAAAAATACATTGAATGAAGCAACACTTCATATAATCCTATAGCTCAAAAGCCAGCCCGTCGGTGAAATCACGCAAAAATTATTAAAGTCCCTTATTGCAAGCATGCATTGCATCAGAGCGCTGGAATATCTCAGTCATACAGTTATCATGACAGCCCCATGACTTGCATATAGAACCAGACAGGCACAGACTGCTCAATACATTTATCTAGAATCTATAGAGATAATAGCTCACGTGGACTCCTACGTATGCACATTATTTTACTATTAAAGGGCTGCTGCATTACTCAAATTGATATTGTGTTAGACACATCAATGTCAGTGTGTTATGGTATGGCGAGACAGAAAATATTGCTTTGTTTCATTGCAAGTACCTCCATATATGTACTCATACATAGTTGAGGGAACATGCACTAAATGCTCTGTTCACTTGTATATAGAACTCCTGATTATTTGAAACTACTCTTTATGGATAGGACGATCCAGTAGATATAATTACATGGGTAGGTATACTGTACATAGGATGTAGGGGGGTGGATGCGGCTGATGTTAAAGTTTGACTATGCCGCATATAGAGCAGAGTTATTTATGTGTCAGTATCTCTCATAATACCACAGAACAATGTGTTGGAGTATTTAAATATTTACATGCATTTCGAACCGAATAGAAACCGAAGCACGGGCTGAGTTAAGAACAGAAGTCGATGTAGAGAGAGAGAGAGATTCTGATGCTTTGAGCTGATATTGGCAGGTGTCTGTGGTTGCACTCCCGACTTTCAATTATTCATTTCCATATCACACATCACACGTCATTCGAGGCTCAAGTCGATCGTGGTCTCTAAATGTTATGTGGTTCATCTTGCGTAAAAAATAATGCTCACCATGTCCCTTTTGTTTTATCCACTCGCAATATTTACTGGTGGTTCCTATGATGTCCCTATATATGGTGCTGTGCTCCCCGGTATGTATTTCAACATTTCGCAAGAGCTACACTGAGTGAGTAATCCACTTGAAGTTGAAGTTGAAATGAAGGCAGTTACTATCAGGAATTGTTTACGACTATTAGTATATAGACCCGACTTCTTTTCCCCCTTCAATATCTGCGCAGGCTATACACACATACAATTTGTGTGGCAAAAAAAAACTTATTTTGAAACATGTGGATGGATTAAGAGAAAGGGAAAGTTCGTAAGCGTGTCGCAACGTGGAGCGAATTTCTATGCAGAGACACGTTGTATGGTGTTATGCAATAAGCTATAGGTATAAAGACGCTAGACGGTATAACTGACATTGACGAGGTAAAGAGCATAAGTCGTCAGAATGGTTATGAGTTGATATCTTAATCTTTCATCATTCCTTTTTCCTCTCTCTCTCTCTCTGAAATAAAATAATGCTTACACGTATGAATTCATTTCCCGTCCTTTTTAATTTCAAGAATGATAAAAATCGGTCGTCGCGATGTACTCACCATCAGTCCATTCATCATTTTATTCTTACATAATTTTTCATTATTACATTGGACGACGCGCAAGTTTTGGTTTTGTAAGGGAAATATTTGTAGGGTCAGTGGTTGTTGGAGTCATAACAATAGATGAGCTGTGTCTGAGTGGATGACAAGTCAGGATGGTGGAATGAAAGAGATTTAACTTTAAGTTTTGACCAGTGCCTTTTTGCAATGGTCAGTTTGAATTATTTCTTCCTTCTTTTCTCCGCAGTGTTGTGCATTTCTCCATTCATTAAAGACAAGTTTCTTTTCTTCCCACTCCTAAAAACCTAAAACCTATAGCCTATAGGTGCCGCCTACCTTGGAACATAGCATGTATAATGTATGATCTACATATAGATAGATATGTGTACATGAGTCCACGAAATTATAGGGAACGAATTCAGGACACGGTTTCCGACTTTGTCCAAATTTAGTACAATGCAATATAAAAGAGACGATTATCCGGAGCAATGTCTGTCTGGTCTGACCCTTGGAAGAGTTTCTTCGGTCGAATTCCTTTTTTCTGTCACAGGAAAACCGAAATGTTTAGGCAACTTTTGGTTTCTTTTTATTCAAGGATATGGACTCATTTTATCTCCTTCTCGCCTTTGACTCAAACTTTCAAAGATACAAAGTTATCATTAGAAGGGATAGAAAAATGAGACATGACGGATGATGGACTGAGGAAGACGCAGAAGTAGACACGCGGTCTTGTGCCTATGAGTTGTGTTGACTGGCACTGCAGTATGCAGTAGATTAGTGTGTGGCGTTGGAGAGCATGCATGAAATTACGTTCTATAAATTGAAAGTAAGAAAAAACAAGAATTTTTACTGTTATGCTCCAGAGATGATTGTAGCTGTAGTTACAATTACGAACGGAACCAGGGAATGAGATAAAGATGGTTTAGTGTTGATAAGAGAGCATGAGAGGAAATGAAAATGAAATTAGGTAGACAGTTATTCAGAACGATAGGATTTGGGGTAGAATCGTTGAAACATGCAACACCTTAGCGTCGTCCTGCACTTCTCCTTTTCCTATGTACCTACCCATATATATTAGGCAGGTAGCACCTAGTTGTTTATTAAAATCCTATGTGGTGGTAGGTATGGAGATCCCTTTATGGGGTCCACAGTACATAACTGTCCGTGTAGAGCAACATAATGAGCACCTTTTTTAGGTAATGACATAACATAATTATAGGTATATACATAATTCTGATAATATTATTCTGATTTGAACTAAAATGAACACGAGAAATGAAATGAAAATTTAAAGTGGGGGACATATATAAGAGTAAAGTGTGGATTTAATGTAATATTTTGTATTATTTATTCTCATGTGTCTTTTATTTTGTATTAATTTTCCAGAGCCCCGATTTGTGGGTCTACAACCGTCTTTGATTGCAGCTTCAGCCATTTACACAGCCTTGAAAGGAGTTAGAAGGAGTGACTCATCCTTGGCTGGAGAATTAGCCCATATGGCTTCTGTCACACTGGAACAACTCGTCTCCATCTCTACATCCATTGATCAAGTCATCTCGACGGAGATGGCAGCTATAGAACAGCAAACCATGGACATTCCACTCACGAAATCCACGAATGGACCGATGACCAATAATCTAGCGTTATCTGGAGTCTCAGTCTCCTCCTTACCTTGCTCATCCTCAAAATTACCATGTGGCAGCTCAGTTTCCGGCCATAATACTCCCACGGATGTTCAAGACATTATTGTTTAGAGTTGCATGAGTTCGGACGCGTGTCGGATCTACTATAGCATAATAGAATTATATAATTATATCTATCTATATATACTTGATATAGATATTCGTTTGTTGACTTCTTTGTGTTTTATACACAAGTTACAAAAAAAATATTAGAATATTTTTTACCTTTATTTAGTGTATAGCTCATAAATCTTTCTGTCACTATGTTGAGTGTCTTTCATACTACAAAAATGCTCTCTCACCCAAGTACAAGTATAATATTATTGATATATACATACACACCATACTACTAGACCACTAGCGGTATAGGTACAAGTATCTAGTATTAGGTACTTTGGAATTCATATATCATACCATATTTATGGATATTCAATTACTTACCCGTATGTAGGAATGTAATTATTTTTATATGTATGGTGTGGCTTAACATTGGGGGGAAAGCTGCGCGTACGACTGTTTGCAGAGTAACATAGCGATAGCCTAAAATTAATGTATAATTAATGTACTTACTTACAAGACGTATCTCATTCATCGATCTCTTTTCAGTCGAATAAAACAAACTGTATGCACCCGGTTAATTAGACCATTCACTAGGTTAAAACAATAAAAAATACTACGTGTTGTGTGTACAGTAATAATATACAAAATATATTTAAGGTAAATTTAGTAGAGGAATAATTATGAGTATCATAATTAAACGGAATATTATAGTTAACTTGTAAAGTGTGTACCACTTTACTCATAGTTTATAAAAAATGTTATACAATATTGTTAAAATTTTTTCATTCCAATACGTACTTTTACATTAACTTTTAATAATACTGTAAGTAATTATGTACACATTTACTAATGCACTTGTATACTTGCCGCATTGCCTGGTACGTAATTTCCAATAGTCACATGCAAGGATTTGTTATTAAGTCAATTAATAATAATGTTGTATTCGAAATCTTAAGTATGAGAAGTTAAGCTGTATGTTTCACAGGTTGTGTATGTTTGTCGTATGTGTTGTCAACATCGTACATGAAATGTATACATACTAGCCAAAAAAAAGACGGAATTTTCGCCAAAGCACATGAAGGAATGCTTTATAATTCAACACACTGCTCTTGTAAAAATGTGTATATAATTGATGTATTTGTTTGTGTTAGAAAAACAAAAATTTGTATGAGATCGTTGTCATGATGTAATACAGATAGCTACGAGGAACTCTTCTGTTGTACGTATTGAGAAGAGAAATATAGTTGATAATTATTAACAAAAAGTACGTTTTTTTAAGGTATGTAGTCTTCACGGATTAATAAGTGACAAATGAAGGGTTCGCTGAAACAGACAGAAATAGTTTTTTATTTCAAAGGTTGTGCTAAATGTGAAAGTTCATATTTTTACCTGTAAATTTTTAAATGTACAAACGATAATTTTACAATATTTGCAGCAACTCCAAAGAAAAATATGAAGAACCAAGATGCTAGTCCATTTGTTTTTTGTTGTGACATTATAAACTATCTCTTCTTTTTTCTGCTCAAAAACTTTACAAGAGTGGCATTTATTTATTTGATAGCAAAAAGTTTCCACTTGTTCTTCTTGAGTTACTACAACGTAATATGAAAATAAGATGCATGCAATTTGCTGGATTTTTTTTATGTCCTTTTATATCCTTAAATAGCTTAAACTTAGTTTTCAATGTACCTTGGATCATAAGCCGAGTTAATTGCCTTCATCTTTATTGTTCTTGTTAATGTACTATCACTATGAATATTTTATCGCGCTATATTTTATTTATTTGTATGCCCAATCCGGTCCAATCCCTATTTTACTGCATCATAATTTTAGCTCAAAAACAACGCATGAAAAGAATGGTATGACTTCATGAGTGTATACAAAATAAATGTAATTCGTTCTCCGACGCGAAAAACAAGGGTACTTAAAAATGTATTGCGTAATTATATGCTCAACTAGACCAAGTTCAAGAAATCTTGAACAATTGTATCTCTACAAGGGATCTCATTTCATACTATACAAATATATTTACATTATTTCATGCTATTCTCTAATCCCACTTGAAAATAGTTACGAAGATGCTGTAGGAGAAACTGCAGTTAAAGAGAGAGGTTGAATATTTCTAATAAAAATACGAAAAAAATTAATATTGATTGTCATTTTCGAGTTATTAAAATAAATATAAAAATGTAACAATGTTGAGTGATCGCCAAACTGATTTTTTGTTATTTTGCATCTCATAAAAGCAATCAGACTGACTAGTGAGTTCATCTACACTAGTAACGGATGGAACATAAACTCAAACTGCTTACTATTAACTTATATGAAATTTACATTACGAACATCCTGAAATGTTCAAAAATGAAGGAATTAAATTATTTCAAAAGTGTATGACTTGTGAGTTCTTAAACATATTTATTTCATTTTAAAATACTGACTAATACAAGTATTGTGGGTAACAATAATTAACATTAACATTTTATAAATTTTACTGGTCTGATTTATTACAATATGCATACAGTGGTCGGACAATTAGGAATCGTGTGTAGCGAAAGTCAAATACAAATTAGTCAATACTGAGAATCATATAATAATAATTAATTTCTATGTTAAAATTATAAAAAGGAATCAAATATTCTTTAAAAAAACATGATTTCTAAACTTATCATGATTGTAGAAATTGTTACGAAATCTTAATTCAATTAGTCTCGCTATCTTTGTAGAAAGTTTACAACGTCCAAGAATTCATAATCCATGAAAATAACGCAAGAAACACGGTCGTCTCTTTTTCCTTGTAACTTTGTGTTCAGCCAATAATCGTCAGAAGTTCAAAATTGTTTAACGCAATCCTTCTTGCTTTACCTACAGTATTGATATGCGTCGAACAAAGAAGTATGTGGTTCCATTGCAAATCGTTTACTACACCACACACAGAAGCGTCTGCTGCACCAGCTCGGGATAACATTATCTAATAATATTCTTTGATTATACCTTAGCCACCTATCAGCTACAAAAAACTGATGAGACTCAAGATTGATGCATATTTTCATAAACAGTGCAGCATCACATGCTCTTCAGTCTTCTATTGTATTAGTTCGGTCCGTTCCTTTTCCAACTATAATGTTCTGCCCGGTCCGGTGGCTATCCATACGTTTTCTTTCTTAACCCAACTGAAGCAAATTACGTGCTACAAAAAGCACCCGTATTATTATTTTTCAATCAAAATCGAAAGAAGTAACTGTCAATGCTGAAATACTACCAAGTTATAATTTTAACAACTATTGACACTGTTGTACTACATGCGAAAATATCGAATATAGATATATATTACAATTTAGTACATCCCATCGTAATTAAATTAACTTTACAGTTTTCAATATTAATTCGCACTCAAAAACGGTAATTGTATAAATCCATTTATACTTTCTAGCGGACATCATGATGAGGATCATGAACGCTAGTACACCAAGCCTAATTAGACGAAGCGGATCACTCTGGATTTTCAGGACGAATGATTTCAGAAAAGCCCTCCTGGCAACTCTTGTAAGATACAATTACTGGCGTTGGAAAAGCTTCTTCTTGCATAATGACTGGATTAGGATTCATCGTGTACGTTAACTGCAGGTCAAGTTAAAAAAGGGTTTCTTAGAATAATCTAATGCAATCCATGCATATAATTTCCATTCCATTATTCCTTATAGTTAGCTATAGCTGGTTAGTATAAAGCAGCATGCGTGTAGCGTATTCTTATCATATCATCATGGATTTCAAATGCATCCTTTATATCTATATAACGTTACTTAATTACTTACATTGGCATATTCTTCGTCATTTTCATCATCAGTGCTCTCCTCTGACTCGGATACAAGGGGTACACACTTATCTGGTTTAGGTCGGTACTAAAAAGTACAAATTGTAAATATTTTAAAAAAACAAATTTTTAATTTCACAATAGTTATACACGGTCACTTGAAACACACATATATTTTGTGGGTATTCTTACTCTTATTTCCATAAATGGGGCAAATTTGGCCATTATCTCGGGTGGTATTTTAGGCCCAGTTCCTTCCACTGTAATTCCAACACCACTGAACTGAACTCTGCTTCTTGCCTACAGAAACAAAGTTACTTTAAAAATCTTAAGAAATAATTAATAGAAATGTTTATCACAATAATTTGCGTATCACACTTACAGATTCCAATGAAGACTGAATTAGGTTTCGCTGACGAATGGATCTCTTCTGTAAATTAGAAAGTCTTGAAACGGCAGGTCTGCTGTTATCGCTGTCAGGTTTATCCACCGTGATCTTGGATGTTGAGAGCATAGAGTTGTCCGACTTAAGACGAGAAACGGAAGACCTTTTACTCCTCAAAATAGTTTCTTCTTTAACATTTGTATTTTTTAAAGGCCTCAGGAACGGTTGACGCTGCCTCTGCTTCAGTCGCAGTTTGTTACCAATGTGTTTAAATGCTGAAATCTTTGACCCTTGTCTTGTTGATGGTCTCACTAGCTCGTCTCGTCCTTTCTTATGGGAAAGATGAGAAACGAAATCGTTATTTCGCTTTGGAGGAACTATATTTCTTTTGATACGGCCACCATGTGGTTGGGTTGAGCTAGCGGAGCGGGATTCGTTGGACTGTACAACAACGACAAAAAGTGAATTACGTAATTTAAATTTTATTGCTGAATGCCATTAATATAAATAATAAAGTACTTATGCGTAGGATAACATACTTTCGTGACTGGATCCTTCTCCTTATCTGGACTTATATATGCGTCGAGGTAATTCAACCGACTACTCCAGTTCAACATGCTAACCCTAGGCCGTAATCGACTTCTAATGTCCGCATCTTCTTTATTCCAGTTACTAGCATTACAAGTGCACTCTAACATACACTTCACTTTGCCACAATGAAGCTTGGGCTCACTCCCTTGAGGGTTGATGGAACCGCAAACACATCCCAGGATGCAGTACGGTAACTTACAAGGCCGGCCTTTGTAGTTGGCATCAGTACTTTCCTGATCAGTAGGTGCTGGATTAGTTGGCAGATTTTCTTTCCCTTCAAAATTATATTCGTCATAAGGAATTTCCACGTCCTTTTCCCGAACATAGTTCTCATGGTCCACATTGAGAATCAGTCCATTTCCCTCAACAAGAATTTGATTGTTTTCCAATTTCGTAATTTCAGTTTTCTCATCCTCCTCATATTTCCGCTTATTTGTATGCGCTTTGGGTTTGGGCAAAGGCTCTTTTTCCTTTAGAGGATCACGTACTGCCTTAACTGGTTGTGCTTTAGGTTTCACTTCAGTGACCTGCGGCTCCTCAGCAGTGGCAGCACTATTTAAAGCAGCGAGGGCGGCTGCCTTAAGTTCTTCTCTACACTTGTTTTTGCGTGCTATTCTACGTAAATATTTATCCATCCCACATTTTCGAGCCGCTGATTCAATTTTAGGCCTGGATTTTATGATTAAATCTTGTAACTCCTTTAGATCCACATCAGCGAACCATTTTCGGTACTTGAGCAAAAATTCTTCATGCGGCGTTGGACAAATGAAATCCGGAATACTTGTAACGCACCTAAATGCGGTCTTCTTGCTAACAATCATTCCGTCAGAAGTTAGGGATGAGTCATGCATTGATTTATTTGTAAATTTTCCAGCCACAATTTTAGTATTCAGACGGACATTCCTTTTTCCAACAGAAATTCCAGCAATTTTTAAGTAATTCACATGGTTCCCTTTGTGTCTCAGCCTATTTTAGACGCCAAAAAAATAAAATAACGGTTATTGTAACGCAGATGTTATAACGACAAATAAATATAGCGAAATAACTAATCTCAAATTAAATTAACTGCCAAACTACATACTAAAATACGTTTACGAATGCAAGAATGGATGACTAGGCAGCTATATAGCGTCACACCACATCGCCAACTTCTCGAAACAAACGTATACAAAGGCTTCGCGCGAACGATTTCAAAACCCATGCTACTCTGCTCTGCCATACCAAATTTTATCTATGGATCCTTGATTTAACCATTCAATCGAAGTGGAAGCGAACTTTAGCGAACTCAAAAAATTATCGTGACGTTTTTTAAAGGCGCGAAACTGATTATGATTTTCCTGATCATATATTATTATGATCATAATATTAAAATTGCATGACATGAATTTTATCTGCAACGTCTGGATTTACGGTCAATATTAAGTGTTTAGGTGAGATTGGGCAGGAGCTCCAGCTATAGGTATAGCCGCAACTATTAATACGCTAGTTAGCCAGCAGCAGGGCTGAGCAGGGCAAGGATCAAGGCTGTCGGAGGACAGGAAATCCTGGCAAACGTAACGTAAGTACGTCATTCCTGCTCCCTGGGGGCCTTGCAAGTATTACGTCATGCACCTTGGTGAAAGTTGGGTCTGGAAAAAATGACGCCCTATCCCTTATATTAATCATGTACAAACGGATTTGCATGATATAAAGGGGGATGGAGTAAAATTTGAGGAATTTTGTATGACGTAATAGTTGCAAGACCCCCAACCAAAGGCTCATGATCAGGAATTCTAGAGACTCGGGTGCGTAACAATTACGTGAGAATTGTTGATACATTACGAATCCATTTTTACTGTTGTGTCATGCCACTGCCACTGCAATCGAATTTGACACAAAACCCGCCAAAATTATCACGTGTAATTATTAGTCCCGGATAGTGAGACAGCGAGAGCAAATCGGCTTCGAATGGGAGCGAATGCAGCAGCCTGTTTGAGATTTTCGCCACTCATTGTTCAAGACAGAACAGGCAGAAAGCAATGAAATGAAACTAAAAATCAGAAACTGACATCATCGGGCAGAGAAATGGTGAAGTGACTTTTAGTGTAGTATTCTCAAACTAAATCGAAGCACCCAAGACCCAATGTCAAAAAAGTGTGGAAAAGGTCGAAGGTAGATGAGGTAACCAACCGAGATAATGGGTATAATTAAACAATTCCATACAACTTGAATATGATAGTGCTTACCCGGATTTAGATTTAGTTGTCATTAGTGCACCAGCATTAGCACGTTTTGGACGATTGCAAGGGAATTTATTTTCTGGAATTTGCCAGTAACTTCCAGTTAACGAGCATTCCAGTAGCGCCTGTGCCTTTTTTGAATATAAAGTTTCATTTGATGGATCAATGGCTTCTTGGTTTACTACAAGTTTTGATGGAAGTGAGTTTCTTCCCATTCGATGACGTTGAACAAACATAGTTTCCGTATTTCTTTTAGTGTACGTGTCAGACTTCGGGGGCATTGAAGTAGTCGGATCGGAATGGTTATAACTGTTGTAAGTACTTGATGAGTACTTTAATGGAGGATTTTCTATTGTGGTTTGTGGTTGTTGCTGGGAATCCGAATCATCTTCCACTTTGTTTATCAACAGCGTTGTTGTTTCAGGTATATGTGACGGTGGGGTTGATACTGAGATTGGGTTAGGCTCACTCGTATCGTAGTTACCTTCAGTATGAACAAGTTTAGTAATATTATTGGTGTCATTAGTGCCAGCTTGAGTGTCTGTTACGTTACTCATCCCATTTTGGTTTTTAGGCTCTACTGAAGCAGGCGCCAGCGCAGGAATGGTTGCCGTTGGGTTGGGAACACCAGAAGTATCATTCCTGTCCGGAGATTTACATTTGGAATCAGTTCTTTGCTTTTGATTGGAATCTTCAATTAACTGGTTCTCAAGATTCTCAAATGCTTTATGTTCAGCTGGCGTCAATCCTGTCATTAAAAATATTTCTTCCTTAGTACTAGAAGGATTTGATTCCATGAGATTCGATACATCTATGTCGGCTCCTAATGTGGTGTCTATTGCCTCGAGCAGTCCATCGTCCATTGACACAATATCGGGGAAGGATTTACTGGTGAATGGTTCTGCGAATTCGGATCCATAGTCTATACCAGCGTGAAGCGCTACGACCATGCTACCGCTAGGTTCGCTACTGTTAGTAAAATTCAACTCAACGTGGTCTCTTCCAAGGCCATCTAAATCCTCAAAAACATTACCACCCATAACAGAGTTTGTTAATTCAGTCAAGTCAGCATCAAAGCATACACCCTCAAGACCTAGGTCCAAATCAGTTTCTTGTAAATTCACTTCGGAGTCTAAAAGACGGGCCTGTCGCAGCAATTCTAGATCTTGAGCAGAGATTTTACGACTTGGGCTGCCACTTAAACCACGACTTTTTGACAAGGTAAGAGCGGCATTATGATACGACTCACCGTTAAGCCGAGCGAATCTATCGACTTGTCGCACTTGGCTTCTTATTTTCGCCATAGGTTTATCTCTTCTCGGATTTAGTTTGTCTGATAATGTATCCAATTTTGAATTTTTCGGACGTTGCGCCTTTATCGCTTTCTTCTTGGCAAATTTTGTTTGAGTTTGGATTTTAGTTTTCACTCTTGATGCCTGACTCTCTTTTATCATGTTTTTTCTCTTCTTGATTTCGAGAGCCGCAATGCTTCCATAGAACTTCGATTTACGCAACAATGAGCCAACTTTTTCTGTATTAAGTACAAATGTATGCGGCATACCACGTTTTTTTCTTAAACTAGCGAGATCTACTCTTTCCCCCAAATCTACGAAACTGTCATAGTTTTTGAGATCTTGTTTACGTTTTTTTGCCAATCGGTGTCGCGGTAAAGTCTTCAAACACGCAGATCTTTTGTACGAAACTTCTTGGACATTAGGAAATGTACACATCCTATTTTGCTCAATTTTCCATTCATTATGAGCTTCAAAAATATCACTTAAAGTTTCCCAGTCTTTCATTAACACAGTTTCTAATTTAGCTTGGCTGAACTGATGTTTTAGAAAATGTCGCTGACTTTCATTTAAACCATTGTCTCGTGCATTTAGCCATTTATCTGCTAGAAGTTGGGATTGCACAAGAATTTCCTGTAGCGTCAAGTTATTCAGTTGAGCTTCAATGCATGATGGAAAACAGTACCTACTTATGGTTTTAATCGCACTTTCCCCTTCGAACTTAAATTTGGGCCGAATTGGTGATGTGTCTAATCTTGGTCGTGGGGAAGTTTCGTACCATGATTGTGATAAAGGTTTCGCGTAACTTGTTATCATAGGTTTACCACAGTCTTCGTAAGTCATTACGTGCATCGTATCTCCAGTTCGAATTATTTTGACTTGTCCCTTTCTTAGGAAAGGGTCAAATGCAGTGGAGTTCGGTGAAATAGGAGGTGGAATGTCATTCGAATTGTCGTTCATTAACTGCAAACGAAATCTGTACTCTGAAGACATTGAGGAAGATGCTCTTGACCGTCGGTCACTGCTGCCCTCTTCTGGATTTTCCTCAACTTCCTTTCTAAGCATTGGCATTGAAAACCCCGAGCTTGCGTCCGAAGAAGCTGGGGATGCAGCTGCAAAAGAATCAAAACAAAGAGAAATTAATGGCTAACATTTATTATTTATTATTAGAACTTTTCTTTTCCTGAGTGATATATAATTGTGTATGCTACAAATTTTATTTCGCACCATTTAAAAAAATTACATGCGCTCCCTTGAGTATGTATGATATGGATATGGGTGGCAATTTTTTGTTTTTTGTAGAATCTTGAAATTATTCGGAGAATAAATTTAAAGGCTTATTTGTTACGCTGCTTTTGTCTTTATTAAATGCCAACGTGGAATTTGGTATAGCATTTAGCCTTCCACAGGCCAAATGCAATTAATCGTCAATATAATAACAACAACCAATGTTTTTATGAGTGTGTGAATATTAACAACTGAACCATTTGAAAATGACTTCAAAGCTTACAGCTTGTGGAGTTACTGGAAGGTGGCTCATGCTACACAAGTACATTATCACCTGTCAGTGCCTGTCACTACTTACCAAAAAAACCTTACTTGTTTGGAAAACGTCCTTTGAACTTCTGATTGTATTCTAGTTGATAAATTATTTTTAGTAGCGTGCGACTAAATGTAAAGCTAACGCAAACTATGATAAATTGAGCAATATATCGACGAATCTATAAAATAGGTTTAGCTTGGGCACTTCAATTGCAATTCCGGCTTTCTTATGTCAGATCTATAAGTAAAAGAGCAAACTTTCGAGAGCATATCTACTTTCGTATGAAAACTTTCGCGTTATCTTGTATGCGTTCCCTGAATTCTATAATAATGTAGAACAGCAGTAAAAGTGCAGTGGATATACACCTATTGAACAGTGTAATGACTACTGTTTACTGTTCATGCAAGGTTCAATAAAAAATTATAAACTATTCTACAAATATGGCGATATTTACCAACTGTTGAAATTTTGGAGGGTACTTGTAGCTCCAAACACCTTTAAATATTCGCATTTACACATTGAATGAAACAAAATTGGTACCCTTGATTACTCACATCGAGAACGTGAATGAATACTCATCTTCAGTCAGGTTATTATCCTTTTTGACTCACTGTAAGAGGTGTCACGCTCTCGAAATTACCACAGCTCGTAAAAGTCCGGGTTGACGCCAGTACCTGCATTTATTGAGAAATTAAAATAATTAACGGAAAGCATTAGTCGCAAAATGTGATAATATTAGTAATATAGATTATACTGAAGTAGACATTCGTTTCATTCTGTTAAGTATCTAGTAAAATATACTGATGCGCTAGTACAAACAACGTTGTAAACATTAAAGTAACAACTAAACGAAAAATGAACCGCTAGCGTAAGCAGCGGGCGTAAAAAAAAGTTGCAGGCTGGAGAAGTATATACACTCATATATACTTACTCAAAAATAGTAATAAGTATGAGGAAAAACGGAAAACAGATATTTACTTGCATGCTAAAGTAAAATTTAGTATTACGTAAGCTATGAAAAACTTTTAAGCTGTAATGTGTAATGTAATGATTAAAATAATATTTTAGGAGGCTAAGTACTCAAAGCTTTATTAGAATGAACGTGTACAGCGACAAGTGAGATTGAGATTGATACTTACCTTTGTTATACTATTTTATTTGAAATTGAGTGTTTATGGTGGATGACGCTTGAATGTTGAGGAATCGTAAACCCTTGACTAATACGCTAACGTTTTTGTAAATGTAAGTGAATCAAAAACGAAGTAAAAATAGAAAATTAGCCATGTTCTTTAGGCGTATTTATTTGTTAATGGCTCCGGAGAAACGTGAGGTAAATTAAAACTGAAAACAGTGTTTATGTTATGGGAGTTTGGAAAAGGATATAGTATCCCTGCGATGCCGTAAAATTAATGATAAGTACCCGCCAACTTTGGTTCCTATTGCTATTACAAATTACGTCAGTAGCCGCTAAAGTTAAAATGCCTGAGTTGGTGTCCTTGGCTCGTAGTCTCGTAGGCCTCTATTTTTTGTAGGGAAGAGACACATATTACGTAAGGAATTCTTCTGAAATTTTTGGACCCACCCACCCCTATCCTCAGGGCCTTAACCATTTCGTAAATTGCTATCTTTAACATGGCACTGAAAAACTGCCACCCACCCTAGTAGAGTACGTAATATGTGTCTCTTCTCGCATGCGGTTTCTCTTCCTTTTAGCCCATTATGTTTAAGCTACTTTTATTTTTGACGAAAATATTTCACACCACGTGCAGACGTGCATCGAGACTGTGTGTATACACTGTATCGTATGATTCCTATTCCTATGTCATAGTTCAGACAGTACAGAAACCTCAAGTTTGTCCTCAAATGTCGTAACCCCTTAGTGGAACTAATTTAACCTCCTAAACTATTCTTGTGTCTATGAAATAGAGTTTGGACTTGAAGGCACTGGTATTTTACTTTTTTGCAAATATTAACAGTAAGCCCATATTATACGTGCACTACACGCTTAGAAAAATAGGAGTGAATTGACTACTTTACTGTTAATTTCTAACTACTTTCTTGTTACTACGACATCCACAGTGAATCCTGTTAACCACGGTCAACAGGATTATGGTTAGTGATTTACAG
>JAQFZE010001217.1:0-19134 GCA_034695245.1 Dicyrtomina saundersi | reverse complement strand
CCCCCGGACATTTCCCCCCAAACCCTTATTCAAGATACTGAAATGCTCATTATATAAAGTTATGAGTTATGAAATGCTGGTTAATAATGTAATATGTCACCAATACAAATTGAAACTATACTTTATTGAACCCTGAGCGTGGTTTGCGTAGAAATACATGGAAAAATTAATTTTAACATAGAAAATTAAAGCAAAAGAAGTTTTATCACAATAAAATTTTTAAACATAGTTAGAAGTAACTTTACTCCAGCAGTAGCAAAATCGAAAAGCGTAATAGCAAAGAGGCCTCAGTCGCCTCACCTCAAAACCGCCCTTGCTAGGCAATGACACTGAGGCACCCTCAGTTCACTTCTGTTCTGCTTTTCGTTACAGCTACTTGCTATTTTTCCAATATGACTAAAAATAATGTAGATTAGGTAGTTATGTATGCTGTAGTGTCGCAATATCGCATCAAAAAATAGTATCGCAAATATCACTATCGCATTGAGAATCATCGCAAATATCACAACTTTTTTCTGATACTGTACTATCGTTGTAAAAAATTCCGTAGTGTATGCTTATATAAGTTATAATAAATTTAAATGAATATACTCATTTTCTCTAAGCATGAGCACAGAAAATCTTTTAATTTAAATTTAAAAAAGCCATTGCCGTGCGATGACTATGACAATGTATTATTGATTTTTAAGACTTCAATCCGCATTCACAGCAGACGTGGGTTAGAAGCAAGCCAGATCACGTAAATGGATACTAAAACTTAAGTAAGCCAAGAATAAGAACAAGAAACATAGTAAAAATGAACGAGATCGCGCCGCATGTGGCGCTCAATGGATTATTTGAAATACAATCCTAATCCTACACTGTGCTTTAACAAAATTTCCAAAATTCTTAAGCTTTAAGCGTATGGAATCGCTTTGTTGTAAAAATACAATGCTGAGAATTGCCGTTTCCGTGTGTTTCGCTCTATGGCATGCTTATATTTGTTAGTTTGATTAAAAAGTTTTGAGAGAGAAAATGTTATGCGATATTGCGATATTCCAAATTTATATCGCATTGGTATCGCATTCGTTAAAATTGCGATATTTGCGATATTCATATCGCATCGCATTGCGTACCCTAGTATGCTGGCATTATATAAAATTCTTCCTTACTAGATGGGTAAGAAAACGAAAGTAAAACTGTTGACCCCTTAAATCAGTTAAGTACATATAGTACCTAATCGTAATGTATTATTAATTGAAAAATAACTTGATATTGAAAAACTTAACTCTATAAATCATTAAATAACGGCACCCATCACTATTGCACGATAAATAACAAAACTTCCTGTTTGGATATTATTAAATAATTTTAAAATAGACTAATTAAAGAATGGATCAAAAACTAATAAATACTGCACTACGGTGCAATGAGAAATTCTAAAAATTAAACCTGATGGTGTGACATGTTTGACATAAACTTGAATGTTTACAGTGTTAATATTATTCAGATGTAAGGGAACCGATATAAGCGATTATCCAGTTGCAAGGAACTGATTTCTTACCTTTTCTTGAAATCTTAATAAGGAGTTTTGTAAGAATAATATTATATAAAAATAGAAAACATAAGACAGAAGTCGAGCACTACTGTGCTTAACAACCACACTGCACTTGCCTGATACTGATGCTTCTAGCTAATGCTAACTAAGAAATAGCAAACAACTGGATTTTTACGCAGCTTCCAAAGCTATGTGGGCTTTACAAAAGTTGCAGACGCTTCAGACATGATACAGAAACCTCATCCATATTTATTAGCTCAGGGAAATACTGATGAAACTGTGTTTTCGAATCTTTGTAAAACTTCGGCTTATGTGTGAACCAAAATCAAAATAACTGACAATTTTGAGCAATCTACATAATTAGCTGTCCGTAGTCAACGCTGTAAATATCCTAATATTGCCCTTGTTACAAAAAATAGAAGAAAATAGACGCTTTAGTCGTGTTATTATATCTAAATTCCAATTACAAACAAGGAAAATCCCTTAAAAGGGATTCCGGCTATAAGGAACAGATTTGGTCGGCCCACGAGTTCCCCCATAAATGAACTTATAAGTATATATGACGCATAGTGGGAACTGTATGGAGGCCATCTAGCGTTCGAGGAAGGAATCACTCAAGAAAAAGACTCGCAAATTATTTTAAATAATGTTTATTTTTCACTGAAATTTTGTAGTACTTACACATTTAATAGGTGGTTCAACAATAGTTTTAATAAATAAGTATCTTATGCAGTGATAAACGATCAAAAATTGGTACTTTGTAGTAGATAATATACTTGTAGTAGAAGTATAAACTTACAACCACGCTAAAAGCAGGACACTGTGCAGCAGAATACTTTGAGGAGACGACTAAAGAAGGAAAATCATGTGTGGATTATAGAATCAATAAATCTTTCCCAGAGAGGCAGTTCTCCGTAAAGCTAAGTTTGTTTTCTTTTATACGTGGGCCAAAGGCTACTCTATCTCCGTGAATTTTAAATCAAAGGTTCTTAGATACTAGCACTAATATATTTTAATAGATTTTATGGGGATGTTTTCATCTAATAGAACTCCAGCTTTAAGTGAACAAATAACAGCGTTTATTAATCAACACATTGCAGGCCAACTAAATGCACTAGCGCATCAAATCACTTCTCAAGTATCCTACAGCACATCTCAACAATTACAGTCAAATCATCAAACTTTTATGAACGAATTAAATGGACGGATGACTCAGTTTGAAAGCATTATCAAACGTAAACTCTCAGTAACTGATGGCAAAATCAAAGTCAACTAGACTAGAACAGATGACGCAATAGCAACAATGAGCTGAAAATTTACCGATGTATCAACGCAACTAGCCGCTGTCTCTAGAAGATTAGAATTAATGGAAAACGAGAACAGAAAATCTGAAATTATGATCTCGGGACTTCCAGTAAACACGTAACCTAAAGAAGACGCAAGTGATTTACTAAAAAATAAACTTAGGATTACTGCAGTTCAGACTGTCAAAGAAAAACGGGTTGGAAATTCAACGATCTAAAGCCACTACTACTGTTTGTTAAACTCAGTAACACACACAAAGTACCACTGATCTTAAAAAATATCAAAAGCTCAAAGAAATAATGAAAGAAGTGCACATCCACCTGTGTCTTGGCAAAGCGGATCAAGTCATTCAAAAGCACATCACCTTTATGTACTGGAAATTCAAAACTGATCAGTTTAGTTCAAAAGTAAGATATCTAGGCTAGAACGATCTTCTAGTGAATTCCAAGAAGTATAAAAGCATTGGCAGTTAACTAGTTGAAGTTCAATAGGACACCAGCTCATACACAAAGCAAGACCTGGCAACAAAGATATTGATAGTTTACGGAAATACTCACGATATAAAAAATTGATTAGATTTAGATAAGAAGGATGGAAAGGTACTGTTAAAAAATGATTTGATTTGTATTTGTGAAACCTAGATCAAAGCACCTAGTCTACACTTAGGAAATAATTGTAATAAGTTTGATCAGACAAAAATTCCAGCGACCAAAACCAATAATGTAGGTACAGAATTAAATGGTATGGGTATTTTGTATAGTAAAAATAAGTTTCAGCTAGATAAAGTATTACTTAATAACAACGGAATCTCAATAGTTTTGTTTCAAAATATATAGTTGCTAGAGAAACTGATTATTGGTTATGCATATATTTATACTAACAAAATTAATGTATGTAAAATCTTTTCAAAACTTTGTGAGGCAGTCGAAGAAATACCATTGCAACTGAGGGAGCAATTAATTATAGGAGGAGATTTTAATTCTAGAAATGTGTCAAAGAGAATAAAAGATTGAGTTTAAATATTAAACTAATTTGATAAAAAACAGAATCTCATTAAACAGTGGTACAGATTTGGCTAAAGTTAGTTCACCCAGAGTTATACCAGAGGAAATGACTAGATTTTAATTATTAAGTGGGAAAATAAATGTAACGTGCTCCACAAGTCTCAAGCCAGCTTTGGCAAAACAGATCTTGTATAGAAAAAATATTTTTACTCCCAAGAATTATATGTAATAATATTTGTTTTCAGAACAGAAACGTTTTTGCGAAAGTTAGCTGTACATACTGGTACTAAAGTTCAACTTGTTATTGTAGTAGCATTAGAATTAGAAACTGTTTTCTTCTGAAAACAAAACACAACTCAACTATACTGGCAAATCTTTTCCTCCAAAAATTTAACTACGTTTTATAGATAATAATTTATTTGTGGATCATAATTTATTCAAACATGTAGAATTACTAAACGCAAAACACTCGCAATCACTTAGAATAGTACAACAGTGTATATATAAATTTTTGCTCTTAAAATGGCAGGATTCTTATGCTAACATTGTTAAAATCTCAAAACCATCCCAAGGAGATCTTGTGTTATTACAAAAATTAATATTTTCTCCGCGTCGCTGACAAATAACGCTAGCCTTACTAATGCTCTTCCCACAAGATCTTGGTTTAGAAACTCTTTACTTGAAGTTTTACCAATAGCAAAACGTGAAAAGCAGCTTTTGTAGAACATCTGTGCAAAATTTAACCTTGTAACAATATCTGATTATATGTTTTATTTGTTTGTTAGATACAATATTCTTTGCAGAATTTTGGTAAACTTTTAGAAAAATTAGAATGAAAACCTACGAGCTGAATCTAACTTATTGTTTGAATTTTCCAAGCTTCTCAATGGATTGCTTTTTAAATCTATCCAAGCCTAAATAGATTACATGAGAAATTACAGGGCATCTTACATTGCAAAAAAAGAATAGTAAGTAAAATCTCAGAGTCATGAGTTATTTAAACAATACAAAAGCATTAAAATAAGAATAGTTTAGTTTAAATGTATTGAAATTAATTATACCTAAGCTCAAAAGGTAAAGTAGGTTATATTTAAATAAAAGTGAGCAGCAGAAATGCAGAGACGTTTTAGCTAATGCGTTAGGCCAATGAAAATACAACAACTATAAATAATAGCTTGAAACAAACAAACCGTGCAATATTATTGTTAATTCTATACGAACTGTAGATCAGAACGTGTACGTCGTGAGTGTTAAAAGATTAGCATTTAACACATTAGATTCTTTAAGGGTATTTTTAGATTCTAACAATTATAATTATAGTTTGCCTTTTGGCTAAATAGATTTTTTAAATGAGTAACTATAGTTTTATGAAAAAGTTGTATATTTTTAGTATAGTAAAGCATAAATATTACATAGAAGCTTAATGTTTATGTTTTATGAAAGAAATAGCATAAAATAAATAACTGTTCTGTATTTATAAGACCTGTGTATATTTATAGTATAGATGTAATCTAGCAGTTTAATTTATACACTATGTGTAGGCTACATAGATTTCTTAAATACTTAGCTCTAGTTTGTGAGACTTGTATATATGTATATTATAGTATAGATATAACTTAGTTCCGTGAGCACAACAACTTTTCTGACACTTAAAATATTAGAAACAAATCACGAAAAAACATTGTAAAACATAAAAGGAAACTACAGAACCAGATACTATCGTATACAAAAACAAATGCTACATTCAAATTAAATTTAAGTGGCCAAATATTTACAGTGACTAATAAATAAAAGCAAATCAAAACATAAACAAAATAATCTAAAATCTGAACAACCAATGAAGCGCCATTAAACGATACACCCTAAAGATAATTGTTACCCGCAAAAGTTAGTTAAGCACTATACTCTAGAACACAAGTGAACAACCTAGAAACTAAATTACATAAAACATGAAACCTGTGAGACAACCGGCGGCAGTGATTACAGCTATCTAATACGACTATTAAGCAATTAACTAGTGTAACAGTAAAACTTGAATTCAAACCACATTTTGGTTCTTTGCTTCTCACAACGTACAACTGAATAAGACTATTATATTTCACTTCAACTTCAGACTGAGAGTATGAAGCAAAATATTATAATACACGCAATATAGCACCAGTGAACGCGCCCTATGACACAAGTGTACGCGCCCTATAACACCAGTCATTTTTCAAATTTGGAAATAAAACTACCAGCCAAATGCCAAACATAACAAGATCACGACCTTGCAAGGACAAAATCAAATAAGGAAACACAAAGCTAAGGATAAATACTCAAAGTGCTAGTTCCAAATTTAGTTCTGATTCTAGAATTACAGATGCCGGCAACAAAAACCCAACACTTCGGATGATCTACTACCTTAAAACATCAAAACTAAGTTGTTAGTTGAGAAACTTGCTCTAATAATTGCAAAACTCAACAAACGAATAGATAACTAAAAAGAACTCATGGATGTTCTGCAGACAAAAAGCGAACAACTTCAAAATAAACTGAAAAATAAAGAAGAAGAAGATATCTGCTTTATTTACGATTGAGGAAGAAAAACCTGATATTCTATGGAATCAAGAAACAAACTGCTAAAACCTAGCAAAGCAGAACTAGCATCGAATGCAAACTGTTAAATGATCTTGGCGTGCCTAATGCTGAATTATATGTGACAAAAACGATTAGTTAGCAAGTTTGAAGAAAAATAAAGATTACGCTGATCTTTGGTTAACTGAAAGATAATTGTCAGTAGTTGTAGCAGCTGCAAAATCAAACCTTGATTTGAGCAAAGATCTAAAACATATTGTTTTTATTACAGATCTGCCAAATAAAATTCAGAAACATAAACAGGAGGCACTGAAAGCTAAAACAAATGAGAATGCTGGAGATACTACCATGACAAAGACAACACAGAGCAAAAACATCAGCAGCATCGACATCAATGACTCGAATTCTGACACAAAAGCGTAGGACACTGGCCAACCCAATCACCCCAAATGTGTGCATGTAAATAGACCTAATACTAAAACAACAGACAAGAAAAACCTCGCACGTTTAAATCTACAAGACGACTAGCATTGTTGGAAAAATGTTTATACATATAGACGTAACAAAACAATAAAACACAAATTAAAAGAAATCAAATCAACACTTTATTAGAACATTTATAGATTTAATAATAACAACATGTTAGGTAACAAATTATATTTTTTTAAAACCAAGCATATTTTGCTTCACCGAGACGTGGCCGACATCAGATGCAACACTAATAGATAACGTCACAGAACACTACACTATATTTCAGCACGAAAAACGGGAATCTAAATTTGGAAAATGCAAGGGTAGACACATTACTGAAATCCGATAAAAATTACTGACAGAATGGTTTTTTGAAACCAACCAGCTGCTTGCAAACATATAATCAAAACAATGAAATACAAACATCATAGTAGCATATCTTTCTTTTAATGAAGAGCTAGACGACAACTGGAACTGGGTTAGGCACAATAGGCATACAAGGTCAATAAATCTTGAAAATTGCAATGCTTGATTAAGGTCTTTGCAAAAACTCTACGCAAATTAAACACTTAAATACCTAAGCTAAAAACAGATTAGAGAGAATAGGACAAAATCAAAAAGAAAAGTCTTTAGCTAAAATAATTAAAGCAGACAATTTAATTATAACTAACAAAAGAACACATTTAGATAAATTTAGGAAAAAACCACATAGGAGGGAAAGAGAAGAGCTAGGTTGACCTCTGCGCGGTCACAACAGCAGCAGCACAGTAAGTATAAGACTTTTAAGTCAAGAATTACCCTCACTTAGACCACGCGTAAAAATAAGCCATAAACATATAAACAAATTAAAAAAAAGGTTTCACATGCAGTTACGAGCACTAAAATGCAATTAAATATTTCTGTAACATAAAAACAGCCCGTTTACACTGGTGAATTTGAAATAAAAAGACGAAATAGCCCTATTTATTGACTATAAAGGTTTTGCAATTATGTAAATTTTTGTGTAGTTTACACATCAAGGCATAACTTTGACAAATATTGGAATTTTAAGTTAATCCTAAGTACTTTAAAATTATGGTAAAAGATTTTGCTCTGATTTTCTGCCAATGCTATTTTGCCAAAACTAGAAAACTTTATATCTCAAAAACTCAACAAAACCCATCAGAGATTATGGTACTTTCAAAATGGACTGAAAATTTTGTATTGGAATCAGTAAACAATAGCTTAGAAATAGAACAAAATAGAAACATTGTTATGGTTAATCAAGGGTCTGTTTATAAGTAACATAGTACCCAAACTTACATTTGAAGCACTTTCCTTGTAAGTACACGGTAATTACCGTCATCATGTTAAAATAAAATAAAACATTATTTTTTGATAGCATCTGTTCAATTATTTAACATCAGCATATTTTAAAGTGTTTGCTTAGGTAGATGGGAGGTGCAGTAATTGCTTAGTGAGAACAGCTAAAACATAAATATCATTAAAAAAGTTTATGTTGTAAAATTGAGTTTCTTATTTTTTTTGTGTTTGCTAAGCCTAATATTTGCTACTTTTAAGCTCTGCACACTAATATCTACAAACTTGAAGATTTTATGGAATGTTGTGTATTTTATTTCAAACGGTGCTATAGTGCCGCTGGTCCGAAATGATTTACCAAAGAGTGTTGAAAAGCACGGAAGGCATACAACTACGCTCTAAACATTTTAAAAAGCAAACAAACAGAGTAAAAAAACATTATTGAAGCCATCAAAAACCTGAAAAAGTCAAAAACATACTACCTTGGAAAAATAAAGCAAACAAAACAAAATGATTATGATCACATTTAAAGGCAAATAACGAAAGCAACCTCTTTAAAATCATTAAAGAAATTCGAAAACGAAATTTGTCCACCAAAATTAAAAATGACACACAACACTTTGTGCACAAACACCTGAAAAACACACTTTTAACAATCTGTATACTGTAGAACATGCAGGTAACGCATTTACTCCAAATTTAGAAGCGTGCACTTTAGTTAACTTTTAAGACGCAGAAATAATTATTTATCAAGTTACAACAGCAACTCAAAAGCTGTCAAACATTAGAGCGATAGGTAGCGACGGCATTCCTAATGAAGTTTGAAAGCACTTTAATATTATTCTTTCAGTCTCGCTTACAAATGTATTCAATAGCATCAAAGGCACAGAAAGTTCCAAATAAATGGCGTGAAATTGAAGTCATACCAATTTGAAATTTTTTTTTCAAACTAGAAACCTGTGTCACTTTCTTATACAAGCACAAAACTCTTTACTATTATACCAGCTGAAAAACTGCAACAGTGCAAACTAGAAATTAAGTTTTCTAAAAACCAAGCAGCATTTTTAAAAATACTGGATGTTAAGACAACATCTTTTGACTAACCTCAATTGTGGAAAAATTACTTGACAAAAATAACTACTGCTAACTTTTTATACTTTTATTTACCTCAGTCAAGCTTTTAATAGCATTTTGCATAAAAAGCTGTGGCAGAAATTCGAGAAAAAATAGAAAGTTTAGATTTTAGTTTGATAATCATGGCAATTAAAAAGACGTCAAAATGAGAGCAAGAACCGATTTTGGCCACACATACTGAATACAAAAGTTAATAAAAGTTGTTTAAGAGTGAATCTTATCGCTAAACCTATTTACGCTTTATGTAGACAAGCTTGTAGGCAATTTAGATAAAAATAGAGTACTAGGAATTCGCATGGCGACAGTAGCAAAACTTATTTTGTTGTATGCGGACGACATTGTACCAAGTGCACCAACTTCAGAGGAGTTACAATAGCAAATTAACACAGTAAAAGCATTTGTTGATGAAACTGAATTGAAAGTTTACTTAGGAACGACAAAAGTGGTCATATTTTAGAAACGCAAACCCCTTTATAAAGACGTTGCAAACATAAAACTATTTTGAGAAGACTAGGAAATTTATCAAGTAGACGAATCTAACTATCACAGAATTCCAATAAGCTTTAGTGGTCAAATTAGAGCTGCAATAGATCATCAGATTAAATAATGCTTAAAATGCTTTAGCAAAACTTTATGTGTTAATGCAAACCTCTAGAGCTAATTACATATAATAGTTTTTTAAAATAATTTTTTCATTTACTCAATTTAGCGTCATCTCATACAACGTTAAGTTTTTACTAAATGGTTGTTTACAAATTTATTAAATAGTTCTTTGTAATTAATAATAAATTGTATATAAAACGTTTTTTGCGTATGTCTTGCTTGGTTAATCTGTAATGAGAAAAGTGTTAAAAGCTGCGTTTCAAAAAATAATTATGTAGTTACAGTATAGTGTGGGAGTGAGTTAACATTGCATAAGTTTCATTTCTATAAATACTTGGTTATTGTGAATAGTTGGTATTTTAGTTTGGTTTGTTGGTATATTTAATCTTTGAAGTAAATTATTTTATAGTGGGTTATGTGATTTTGCGAGTGGTTGAGAAACGAGTGAGGATGGTGGAAGCTATGCTTCTTCAGTACAGCTGAGGTAGAAATTTCGGATTCTTAGAGCCTTGTCCCAAAAGTTGAAGAAATGTCCAAATCCTTCTGCTCCAGGGTAGCAGCTAAAAATTATCATTGTGAGGTCCTCCCTTGCTGGTTTGCGGGTGACTATCTTCTTACGAAATTTTTTCCGAGGAGTTTTTTAATGTGGGCGGTCAAGCATGATATGAAAGAGGTCTTCTACTTCTTTTCTACATATATTACAATTCGTCTTTTCTGTGTCCTTTCATAGCTTGTTTATGCCGTTAAGGTTAGTTGCTTTGCCACTTAGTACAATTCTAGAGAATCCAGTTTTTAGATTTAGTATAAATTTCGTCATGTATTTCATGTTCAACTTGAAGTACTCTGATTAAAGCGCATGGGTTTTAATACTGCTATAAAAAGTGATGGTACCGGAGCTCTGCAATCTAAGAACGTCGTTGTTCAAACAGCTTATTCGATATTTTCTCACAATTTCCTTTTCGTGCTTGTTAAGGTATTCATAGTTCAGGTTTTTGAACGTTTTCTCAAGCTGTGCATCCGCAAAAATATTTTTGACTTGAATTATCCAGTTGTCAAGAGAATCTGTGGCTTTTAAGTCTAAAATGTCTTGGTAGCAGTTTTTAGTGATACTGTTATCATCAGCGTCGAGCGTCTTCTCTATGAATTTGAGCAGTGCTTTGAATAATATTAGTTTAATGTTCTGCGCCCCCGTTTCTAGGCGGAGGAAGAATCCAGAGGTTGAGTTAGTATTGTTCATGAGTCGTCGAAGGAACACGGTCTGGAATGTCTCAAACTCCTGGCAGTAGCGAAGTTCCCATATTGGTGCTGTGTACATAAGTATCGAGCTGACTAGTGATTGAAAGAGTTTGATGTGTATATCAATGTCTTTTATTTAGCACGATAAAAGAGTTTAAATAACTTTAATTGCAATTTTTTAGCCTTGTTAAAGAAATGTATTTTAGCTTTATTGAGTATCCCACGTTGAGTAAAGGGGACATCCAAGTATACATACTTGTTTACTATTTCTAGTGTTTTGCTATCCTAGTTAAATCTCATTGTATTTCGTATTTTATTGCCTTTTCTGAACCATCATGGATCATGCCTTTGGTCTTTGTCAAGATAACTGTTAGATCAATTTCTTTAAAGAAATGGCTAAGAGTGTTGATCTGTCTCTGTAGATCATTAGAGGCAAGAAGGATAATGTTGTCTGCATATAGCAGAATTAGCAGTTCAATAGTAAACATTCGTATTCCTTAAAAGCCACTTCTGCGGAGAATTTCTGTAATTTTGTCAAAGTGGATGGTAAACAAGGTGGGAGACAGAGTTTCCCTTAGCAGTACTCAACCCATTACGTTTTTTATATTCGTTCACCCTTCTTCACAGAAGATTTTTGTGTTTGCAAGGTCGTACAGTTCTTTTACTTTGGCAACAAAAGGATCACTGAGGCCGGCTTCTTTTAACCTTGTCCACATTTTATTTTTGTTGATAGAATTTAATGCTTGGCTAAGGTCAACAAAGAAGGCAAAACGTTTTCTTTTCTTTTAAAGCGCTGGCCGATTGAAATGCTTGAGTATGCAGGCGTATAGGAAAAAAATGTGATCAGTGCATCCTCTACCTTTCCGATAGGCAGCTTGGTTTTGCGAAATGGTATTGTTTTTGATACAGAAAGAGTTAAGGTGATCCGACATAATGCATGTATACAGTTTGGTTACTGTGTTGATGAGGGCGATCGGCCTGTAGTTGCTAGGTAAGCTGTCGTCGCCTTCATTGTATATGAGAGCAGTAATAATTTCTCCCCATTCTTTTGGTATTTGTTTTTTCATAGCTTTGTTGAGGAGCTGTAGTAAATATTCATGACAGGTCTCGTCCAGGGATTTTAATATCTCGTTTGGAATTCCTGCTCAAACGAGATTCCTCCTCTGGAACATCTGCTCCTGGGGATTTATTATTTGCTAACGTTTTTGTGGCTTTGTGTAACTCCTCAAAACTTATAATTGTGTCGAGTGTCTATAACTTCTCAGAAGTAGATTCTGTGTCTACGTCGACAATATCTACTTTGTCAGTCTTGCCCGTCTCAAAACCGCACGGAAGTGTTTATCTCATTGTGTTTTTGAGATGTCATTTGCTTTTTGATGAGTTTTTGATGTGATAAATAATTTTCTAGATTTTGCTGTAAAAGGCTTTCTTTTTATTACGGTACAGGCTGCGGTATGAGTTTCTAGTTTGAAGAAAACATTTGAATTTGTCAATGGCAAGAGGGTCTTGGTTTTAATTTGCCTGTAATTGTGTAGGCTAGAAAGGGCTTTTCGTTTGGCTTTACTACATTCTTTGTCAAACCACTTACAGCTGAAGTTGTTTGGGTTTCCTCCATGTGGTTTTGGAGCTAAATCTGACTGTTTAGCAGTTTAATGTATAAGGCTAAGCAGTTGGGCAAAGTTGCAATTGTCAAAGTCTAGATGCTTACTATTGATACTTATTTTTTCTTGAAAACTTAGGCCTTTCTCCTTGTTCAATATAATGTTTTTCTCTGCATCACTATAAGTATGTTGAGCCTCCTGTCTGAATAGGTTGACTTTTAGAAGTAAAAGAAGGTTGTCGGATTCTATGCACTCATTTATTTTAAGGTACTTGAATTCGTCAATTACATTGCTAATGCTAATTTAAAGGTCAATCAAGCTGTGTCTATTGTGTCCTATATATGTGGGTTTTTTGCAGCTGTCAGAGGTGCTTCTACCAATGAGTATTGCTAGCTCATTAGTAAAAACTAGATTTATCAGTTGTTTGCCACGTTTGTTTACTCCATCGTCAGTTGTCTGTCGAATATAGTTGAATTGTAGCGTATTGTCAGTTGGATTTCGAAAATTTCCTACTCTACTGTAGAGGTTGCCAATAAGGATGATTTTTTAAATTATTTGTCGCTGTGGTTTTTTTAAGGAAGTGGTCCAGTTGTTTGTCATATGGTGCAGCAGGCGGTATGTAAGCTAAACATATTATGACCTTCTTCCTGTTTATCATGACTTCTGTTAGGACTTTAAATCGGTCTAAGTTAATGGTTTTGCTCAAAGTTAATAAGTTGTTTTCAAGCAGGCGTGCTTAAGTGAGCAATAAGGACTGCAGACTGTGACAAAATTTACAGTCTCAGACCTGGCTTTGATCCTCTGTCACTTCTAATCGTTTTTGGCTGTGTTGTACGGTAAACGTCACTGAGTGGTTGATTGAAACCCAATCTCCTTCGGTTCTTCTTAGTGACCACTACTAATTGTATCGGCATAAGGAATGGGACTCCTTTACTGTAGAGGAGGGGACGGGGATAGGTGAAATGGTACAACGATTGAGACAATTTAACGCAGTAGCCTCCTATTTCCTCACCCACAGTGACTGGTTGAGGGTGGTTGCAAGAACTTTGGTTATATCGACTTAATAAATAAATTATTATTATCAGGTTGTTTTGAATGCCAATAATCATTCCGCCGCTCTTTTTGCTTTGTTCGCCTACTGTTTATGAAATTGTTAATTTAAAGTCATATAAAATTCTAATCCAAGTTGTCAGTTATTTAATCTGTCTAGGTTTTGGATAAACAGAATATATCCGCGTCATGTTGTAAAACTATTTTAACTTTGTCGTATGTACAATTCTTTACTCCGTTTATGTTCTAGTATAAAATTGTATTTACAGATTTTACAGTGAGTTGTATGCACTTGCCGAGTTCCTATGAGTTAATATTGTTGGTAGTGTCCATGTTGTGTGGTGCTGGTTCACCTTTTTTCCTCTTCTCTTTATCCTCAAAACGTTTCTTACTAAGTTCTGTGGTGTTAGGTCAGCATTGATGAATATTGGGTTGCCGCTTCTGTTTTTCAGCTGTCCTGTGGCCTTGAGGACCGCAGTTCTGTCCGTTCTTCTTAGAAAGGTGACTAAAACAGTTCGACTTTTGCCTTTTTATTTTAGCTCAAGCCGTCTAGTTGTCTCAATGTCTGCTTTAACCTTGAGTTCAGAATGTTTAAGTTGGGTTACTGTCAGGTTTAGTTCCTCCCTCGTTTCAGAGCCTGGATTGGCTATTTCTTTGATTAGGACGTTGAACTGTCTGGCGTCATTAGTGATTTTGTCAATTTGCTTCTTGCATTTTGCGAGTTCAACTTCCAGAAGCGTGTTGGTGGTATTAAGTTTAGTAACGGACTCTTCAAATGTTTCAGTGCGTCCAAGCAGTTTTCCATATAATTGCTGTTGTTCTGCAAGCTTTGTTTTTATCTCTTGAACATTCTCCAGAATAATTGTGGTCATCACCTCTAAACTTTTACGTTGTGCCTCAGCTTGGCTGTCTATTTTGTCGCTTAACTGCGCACAAAGGTCTCTTATCTCGTCCCCCATCTCTTTTTTTATGGTCTTTTTTGTGTTTTCGACAGCACTGGGGGATGAGTCTGCGCTGTCTCTTCCTCTTTTGTTGGCAGTTTTGGCAGTTATGGGTGTTTGCCTCGTAGCTTGGTCGTGCTTTATGTGCTGCTGTTGTTGTAGTTATCTTTGAATCTCCATCGGCTATCTATAAGCGTTTGCTTCACAACATTCAAGGGTTTTGCTTTACGGTTGGTTTTTGTTTTATTTGACTATGTTTATTAGCTGGTGCTCAGGCGTGCATTCGCATTAACCCCCATCTAGTCGATTCTTTATTCTCGCCTGTTTTATATGTGCTTTACTGTAGTGTACTAATTATTTGTGTCGTACTATGGTGGCCATATTATCCGGGTCTCACTGTAGTATTAGTAAAATAAGGAAATCACTTGAGATTCCTTGTTATCAGATTCTCACTGTATAGGTCCGTCTTAAATCGCGTCCTACTGTATATTGCAATTAATAAAAACTAAAGCCAACAGACCTACACACTGACAGCATCCATCGCATGGCCTACAATAGCTGTCATGCATAGGGCTGGTAGGAAGTATTCTTAAACAAATTTGGCGTGACCCGTACACTGAGAGCTGACTTTTACTACTAAGGGTTAGCATTGATTTTCAAACTAATATGTTGAAGCCAATAATATTATAACAATAATAACCAAAATCGTCGTTCAAAAATTTTTAAATTAAAGTACTATGTGTGGCTGTAAATTCTCTTCCAACTTTCAGTTTGTATGTTGAGTCGTCTATCTTGAAACTTTTAAATGCCGCTCTTTCTTTTCTTCTTTTGGTTGTTTGCGTTTGTTGATATCTCTCAATTTAGATGTTCGTTTTTCTCATTTTAGTTTTTCAAAAGGGAAGTACTATTAAATTTTCTTTTAACTATTCTACTTGTATGTTGAATCGTCAATCTTTTAAGTACTCCTTTTACAACTTTAAATGTTTTTTCAAAATATTCCAACTACATGTCATTAACAAAAATATACTAGAGACAGATATTCAGGGACCGTCGATAAATGACGTTCTTCAAATATCATAGTATTAGGTACCCCTATTTCCAACTTTAAAGTTTTTCCCAACCTATATGAACTACATGTCATGAACATACATACATATGCAGGTTATACATATTTAAAAAAGATATGCAGGGATCGTCCCTAATGACGTCCTTCAAATATCATGATTTTAAGCACCCCCATTTACAACTTTAAATGTTTTCAAAATATTTTAACAAACATGTCATGAGCCTTAATATACAGATGAGAGATATTCAGGGATCGTCCATGAATGACGTCCTTCAAATATAGTTTTAAATACACCCATTTCCAACTTTAATACTTTTTCCAACCTATTTGAACTAAATGTCATGAACATACCTATACAGGTGATAGACATTCAAAGATCGTCCATATATGACGTCCTTCAAATTAGATAGCTTTAAGTACCCCTATTAACAACTTTAAATTTTTTTTCAAAATAATATAACTACATGTCATAAACATACATACCTATGTAAGTTATATATATTCAGAAAATGTATTCAGGGATCGTCCATGATGACGTCCTTCAAATAGCATAGCTTTTTGTCCCCCCATTTCCAACCTTAAAATTTTTTACAACCTATTTTAACTACATATCATGCACATACGTATCCTAGTACGACTCGTAATCGTACCATACGAATTCTTACTATTCGTAACCGTACTGCTTGTACCTGTGCGACTCGTATCTATACCACTGGTATTTAGCCCACGTGCAACAAGCATTGTGGTACAAGGAGCGTTCGCAACGGCACCTTTTTTTCCAAGCGCAAGGTTTCGATGCATAATTGTACGCATCTAGTCACTATTTGTACAACCGGCAAACCTCTTGCCACCTGCTGTCCGTCACTCCAAAATGATAAAACTGTGCGTGCGACTACACATTTAATAAAATGTGAAATTCAAGTGAATAACGTGAAAGGTGAGTTAGACGCTGTCGTCATTTTAGCGTTGCCACAATAGGGTTCTACACTTTTATTAAAATAACAAAAGCTTAAAGCAAAATTGTACTTTAAGCTCAGCATCTACTTCGGGCCCCCGGTCGACAAATCTAGCGCGAAGCGCCAGATTTTTCTGCAATAAATGATGTAATCGGTAGTGCTGGTAGGAATAGTCAGGTATTGATGGTACTTCATGGTAAAAGTTGCATTTTTCGTATTGTTAAAGTTTTATATTTGGAGTACGGCAGTCAGAAAAATAATATGCCTTATGAGACGTCGGTACGGTCCATCCCTATTCATTTACCAAAAATTGTACACCACTTCTCTCTTGTGTTTGTGGGCAATTAGATATTCGTATAAAATCAATTCAAAAATGCAACCTACTGACGGACGGTCAAATAGTCAGATTCAAAAGATCAGAATCTAGAAACTTCCTCCACCTTTTCTAATTTCTGGTAAGTTCGTGCTCAATTCTAATGTAGAATTTACGTCACATCCTTTTTGCCACACCCATAAGCGGTTTCAGTAATATAAATTTGATTAACGGTAGTTGGGTGGTTTTTAAAGGATAATTTGCGTGACATCATGTATGCCCAACCCCTAAGCCTTTAGCATATTGTTAATGTGATGACACTTGGGTGGGTGGAGTCTAAAGGATAATTTATGTGTCATGGTTTATGATGAACCACGGTTTTTGGACGATTTAGAATAAAGAGCCCACAAAAATGATGTTATCATTTAAGTAGATACGTCATTATGAATATTCTCCATTTGCATTATGTTCAAAATTATTGGGAAAAATGGGTAAGTCAGAAAATTGAACAAATATGATGCCATCCTTTGTGAACGCTCCGCACTACTCCGCAGCATCCTGTTTTGTATGTTACTTAAATACAGGGCATGCCAGCAGTGTGAAACTTACGGTAAACAAACGGCGCACTTACCTACGTACCTATGTTACGGTACTGTTTGAACCTCCACAGTTTGGCACGTGCACGTACAACTAGATTAGTCTGGAAGTATATCCAAAGAGCATTAGATGATGAGAGTGGAAGAAAACCAAAAATGATCTCCTTATTTGGTCATCATTAAGATTCTAAACCGCTCATTGGCTGAAGCTCACAGTAGAATGTAAGATAGAATGTAGAATAAAAAGATATAGAGGAAATTGAGAAAAGAGAGGAGGAGACATGAGAGTTCCTTCTGACGCTTGATATTATATAGAGAAGCAGAGAGCTGAGAACGTCACTTGGTTGCAAGGCTTCATTGTTACAACTTGTTTGCCCGACTTTGTGGTAATAACTTGGTTGCGAGGCTTGGTTTTCTGATATTCTTTCTGTACTTTTCCACTCACTCCTTTATTAAAGGTTCGTAAGATCAATTGTATTTTAAAATACTTGTTTCCCGATCTCTTTCATATTTAAGATCATTGTAAACTCGAATAGTTAATTGGAAAGTATTCTAATATTCCTTCGGGAAGTGAAGTATTATCAAACTATTTGTATCATCTGAATTTACTTTGATTAATCGATCATTAAATCATTTTCCTTTATTATCATTCAAGTTCTGTGAGTATTATCAAATATATCCTGAATTACCTATTTTACATCGTTCACGTAACTTAAACTTCCATTTACTCTATTCAAAGCTATTTAGTTACTGTCGTCAGGCTTGTCTGTCATCTTCTATCGTTCCTAAGCATTCCTTATCCTGTTCCATATAATCTCTGTAGTATTAGTTCCAATCTCACTTCGCCCCAGTCTCACACTGCCCCACTAGTCTAAAATTACCCCAGTCCAATCTCACTTTGCCCCACCTGTCTCACATCGCCCTAGGCCTTCTGTACTATTTCTACGTTCATTTCCCATATAACTCCATGTATTAGCCGAACTCTATCTACTCCATGTTAATCGTCAAACTCTATCTACTCTATGTCATTCGTCAAACCCTATCTAACCATGTTATTCGTCAAACTCTTTCTACTCCATGTATTGCTATCCTTTTACATTGAACTCTCCGCGTGCATACTAAGTTTGCAACCAATCTACCTTCTTTCGTAGTTTCCGTATTTCTTGTCCGATTTCCTCGGGACTTGTTTTAATCAACTCCTCTCTGTTTAGCTGAATACAATCACATTATCAGTCACTTGATCAAACACACTCTCAATTACATCAAATAGAATTAGAAGTGAATTACATTTGAGTCATCTTGGAACACATCTGAGTGAAGAGTGACGGAGACGTTCTCTGGAAATTGCGTATCATTTAATCCTAATTTTTACACTGTTCGACATTCTTAAGTTAACTTGCCTAAAATAGTTCGTGAACTAGAAAAGTTCAATGAGGTTTTTTTTTCTA
>JAQFZE010001216.1:0-19145 GCA_034695245.1 Dicyrtomina saundersi | reverse complement strand
AACCTGTCATTTCTGATTTTCGCTAACAGATTTACAAATGTCGCGATAACCTTGACTGTAATAAACCCTCTCGACCGTTGTTGCATTTAGGATTGCAATGAGAGTCAAGTTAAATGTTAAATTCGCACTAGTGAGAATTTATGGTGATTAGATAAGGTGACATTCATAGATGGAAAAGGTGACTGCAGTTGACTCTGATATGGTGGAGGAAAGTGAGATTAATATAAATCGTAGACGTCAGAGACCATGTGTCGGAGATTAATTTTGTTACATGGCATTACTTCTCTCTGTATTGTTAATTACATAGTTAACAAATTACAAACTACGTGTCTACAACAAACCACTTATTACTTTGAAGTATTTTAATTTCGGAAAAGTGTATACTCTAAATTTTTTTCAAGTATTTTCCTTAACAAATGTAATGTAGAAATGTGCTGTAACATGTGTATAAATATACAAGAAATTCCGTCTGAAATCTGACTCTAACTCTGGTCGCTCTTTGTTACGAGATCCATCAAAGGGATGTCCTGGGAAAATAATTGCTGATGCATTAAAAAAAAATCATGTTCGCAGTATAATGTTTTGTTTCCCTATGGAAAATATGGCGAAAATTTGATAATAACCTTTATATGTCAACAAAAAGGGTACAAAATACAAACTCTCAGTCGGGAACCGCCAAAAGCAAATTTTGAGCAGACTGATATTATTATGAGATCATATTATTATTATTGAAAAAAAAACAATGGAAGCATATACTATGCATATATGAGACCTACAATGTACTGAGTGGACATGTAAGGTTACTTGCAGCCAAGTACGCATGAACTATCTAAATAAAATATGTAAAATGGTTTCCGTGTGCATACCTTGAATTGTTGTTCCTAACCGCTGGCTTTCTTGAGTTGAATAGAAGGATTCTCCAAAAGTGGCATTATTTACTTTATCTTCTTCTTCAAGGAGATATCTCTGGGATGCATCAGACAGAGCTAAATCTTTCTCCAGGAAAGGCAAATCAGGGGTTTTTAATGGATTGTCCCTGTCCTCCTTGTCCAATTGATCATTAAGCGGCGGCTTTTTAGATGAATCTCCTTCTTTTTCTTGGGTCAACTTCAACTTTTCTTCATTTAGTCCCTCTCCTCGACTATCTGTAACACAAACACAAATAGAGATAAAAATTAAATAAACATACAAATCCAACATTCCAAATCTACTACGCAGGTAGGTACATTTGACTGAATTTCCAGTTTCTTTCAGGAAATAACTTTATTTGTACAGTTTATTTAAGTTAATTATATAGACTCACGACGACAATCAAGATACAAACATATATGTATCATCGACTCAAGGTTTAAAAATATTGGATTTGAATATTTGAATCCTTGTCATTTCATTAATTTTTTTTCAGAATTCAAGGCTCTGTCACACTAGTCTAAATGATTGCAAGAGGGAAATTTGTATATGGATTTGGGAAACGCCAAAGTCAATGTTTAATTGGAATAATTGAAAATCACGATTATGACTGTATGATATGAATTGTGAATTATGTATTTTGCAACTCTTGGGCGAGTGTACACCTATATAAAAGCATAGCACAGCATTAATAGTGTATACACTATTATGTTCATCGGTCAAATGACAAGAGAAATAATTTACCTCTATTTGCTATATAGGCGGCATTTAATTAATAATGTGTATAGATATAATATACCCAAGTTTAGCCTGCTAACAAATGAGGGTTACGTATGGCTACACAAAACAGACAGCTAGATACAGACACATAAAAAAAACGTCAAAGGAAGAAAAACAATTTGTCGTTTTGACAAATAAGTTTCACATGAAATCAACATAGGCAAAAGGGACGTCTACAAAAAAAATATAGGGAAGGTAAGACTTGTACTGTGTATCTCTGAGCCATCAGTCTTGATGTCTTCAGAACAAGGGGAATCGTACCCATCGTATTAATTGTATTGTAGAGATTTAGATAGACCAGACCGACATCGACACTCCACAAAGTACATAATATAGCTTACCTAATAACTCTGACATAACAACATCAAACTTACAATTACAGTCAGTACAAAATGCGCTCTAATGATACAAAGTTATGTAGGCTAAGGTTAAGAGTCAGTAATTTATTTTTTCCCTACCTCCGATATATGATACTGATTTTGAATGATACTCCGATTTATAGCCCCAATTAAAAGTATATTACAAACAATAAAATATTAAATAAACAGCGGAAGTTCCGAATCAAATATTATATTCAATAAAAAAAATACTTGAGGTTGTTATAAAATTTGCCGCACACATAGAGTCATTCTATGTACAGATTTAATTCCAAAGTGTTATTCCCTCTCTCTCTCTCCTCACAATGACCTTTTTGTCTAATCTCAACCACACCACCACAATATTCAATCAGAGTAATGAAACAAAATGATACATGAACCAAATGATTGTAATAATTCCGTTCCGCTAGCTTAATTATGAGAAAATGACATACCTCAACAATTTATTGCTTCCATTTTCAATTATGTATCTTACATTCCACTACACACAGTCTCCGTCATATCCTTCCTTCGGATAATTACACACAACAACAGAGCAAAACAAACAAACAAACAAACGCATTACACACTCGACTTTCAGGTACGATTGATGATTCCGTTTCATCATATCCGAAATTCTTGGTTGAATTCTTTCATATTTTTTTGTACTAATTGTTTTTGCTCATTTCTACTATGAACTATGGCTATATGGTAGTGGTAACGTAGTGATGATTTTAAAGTAAAATTTAGATTAAAGTTATAGAGCCCGCACTTAAAATTTTTAATTGCAAAATCAAATTGTGTACAGTAAAGTAACTGATTATTTTATTGAAATTTGTTGCATTTATTTCAATATAACACTGTATCCCTTCTCGTGTATCTATCTCAAAGACTCAAAGAAGGTAATTTTTATCGTCCATCGTTTTTGTTTTTCAATTCAACCCCCCTTCTCCACCTACCTAAAATCCATAATCAATGGCGGAAACAAAATTTTCTCAATTTGAATTTGAAATCTACATTAGTTCGGCACTACTGCATACGTAAAGTCCATACAACGACGACGACGACAAGTGCGTGAGAAAAAGTTCTGGGAAAGGTTATTGATTTCTTAAGGTGGTCACCAAGATTCTCTCGACAGGACATGAACCTTGGTGGACTTACTTGAGATTAATACTCAAGTATGTGCTCTGCCTCATTTGAATATCTAACTTAACTTGACATTTATACCCGATAAGAGATACCCTTTAAACTACAACACGATCTAACGTTAGAGTCAGTCTCAGTGTACAGGGTAGGGTATACAGAGTCTCAAGAACAAGAGACTTTAAGATTCTTCGCACGAAACCGCTACGTCTTCCCTGTCTCTGTCACCTTGGGTAAAGGTACAGTGTCTCTCGTCCTCCTGGTCGTTACATGTCTAATAGGTACTCCTTGTCATTCTCATAAGTAATGGCTAAGTTGCAGTAAATCCTTCAAGAGCCATTAAACAATTATCTTCTCTTTACAGTAACCTAAACCTACGGACCAAAATAGTAAATATTTTCTCACAATGATATAAAAAAATGGAAGAAACAAAAGACGAAAACTTTAATTCACCGTCAATGAAGCTTAGATTTGGGTTTTGGAATTTAAATGACCACACAACTGCTCCTACAATGAAATTTCAATGATAGCTATGAACCGGTACCGGTGCCGGTGCCGGATCACAGTACGGATACATACTGAATGTATCGGACTGACCGGACACCGACACCGACCGAGGCGAATTACTTTATTCACATACGCAAACATATTACATAATAAACAAAAGGGCCAGAGACAGAGAGAAGAGCTAAATCTAAAGTATGCACGAAGAGGAAATCGTATCTAGGTAAGATCATCATCACATCACATCACTCAATAGAATGTCATGCCGCATTACACCAGTCCATGTGTGTGTACTAAAGGCCCACTTTCTGCTGATGCTGATTCTCTGATGTAATAATGCATGTGAAAAGGATTAAGAGTTGACACTTAACTTGATAGTAAAAATCCTACTAACTCAACCACAATATAATATAATGTAGAGGAGTAAAAACATAAAGCATAGGGAGCATCTAAACCAAACATCACTTACTTAAGTACCTGCCATGTAATTTACAATCTTCAACGAATTTATGTGTCCTGCATGTACTATGCAATAATATACTCTGTCCTATCTGTATCGGTTTGATTTGAGCAGAATGCATGGCGTGAAACTATAATCCAGTTTTTATTTCCTCGAGATTAATGCTATATAATCCTTTAAATGTTTCGAGTAAAAATCAAAGTTCATGGCTAAATAAGGAGTGCACTTGATTTTGATACATTCCTCTGTAAGCCGCATGGATTTATGAAATTGCACGTTAAATATTTCATGCATCTATATACTACTTCAACTATCTGTCCTGATATGCATCTCCATGCGTTCCTCATACCCACACAGTAATCAGTACTCGCAGTGAGCGGGTTACAATGCAAGCAAAAAAATTAAAGAGAACATAAAGAAATAAAAAAAAAAGAGGGATGACTATATGACCATTGCATCAATTTCGTGGCATGGTTTCAAATCATAATCATAGAGTCTTTTTAGACAAGTCAGACTCAAACTCAAGACTTAAGAATGACGATTTGAGCGAGTCAAAAAAATCTCTCTCTCTCTCTCTCAAAGAACTGAAGAAAGGCTAAGTTCAGGGACAAAGTCCATTTCTCAAAAATCCCGTATGCTAATTAAGACTGTCATCACGGAACAGTTGGAATTCAAACGTCATTTTTCAATTTCAAAATAAATCTTTGTAAACAAACATGAACTTCTGAGAGAGTATATTTCTGACGATGAGCCTCACGTTGCAGACTTGGTTGGCTTCATGTGCACATGCAATATACTATGTAACATAGGACACATAATAGCTAATTCCATTTCAATTTGAATGATGTCTACTATTGGTATGTTACGTTCAAATGAGGCTTTCATTTACTCGATGAAGCTAACCAATTTATCATTATTTTTTTTTAAATTTTTCAAATTCAAATTTTAACAACTAAATGTGCATGCATATATGGCTATTCAAAATATTTTAGTATATGGTTCTACAAACTATAAAGCTTTGTTTCTTTCAAGTTTCCGTACTTGATTAACCTTGTACTACACTATCATTCAAAAAGTATTGGAGAATAGCTCCACTATATGTGTATGTCAAGCATTACTTTGGAATTAGATATTAGGGCAAAGCTAAGAAAGCTCTTTGAGATACATACGGTAAATTGTAATAATTATTGTAGGAGCGGAGCCTATCTAAACAGATCACAAAGAAAAGTTTATACTTGGTATTACTACTTGACTTTTTCCTAGTTATTATGTACTTATTGTTTTTTTTCCATAGCTATACCATCAATTCAATTGGGACTTAAAGGCATCATTATTTCTGTCTGTAGGCATTGTAGGCAAAAGTGGACACGAAAAACGAATTTTTGACAAAAGTCTATGTCTATATAGCTGTTTATTAAAATACAGAGTCACACTGTAATCGTTAGCTTTTGGTTTTGGTTGGTTAGTTGGTTGGTTGGTTAGTTGATAAAATGAAAAATGAGAATGGATAAAAGTTATGATTTTGATTTTGATTTAAGCGACCTTGATGTCATCCAACTTCCTTCACGATTGTATTTTTCTCATGAACTTTTCTTCAGAGACACAAACATATTATTATTATATTTAGTTACGCACATTGTAGTATTTGGGGCACACCTCATATAAATTACTCTACAATTATTTCCCTACAATTCAAAAGGGCCCATTGTTGAGAGTACATAGCTTATAATTTAATCAGTTTTTATCACGTTTTTAATCTTGAATTAATTCTCTGAGAAAATCAGATAATGACGCGAGTCAAGAGAGATACATACTTGTAAGTTTCAACTCTATATAGTACAAACTTTTTACAAAATCCTTATCGTTGCAGTTCACTTCCACTTTATAAGGACTCGGGAAGAACACATCGCATGAGTTGACTGAAAATGAAAAATTATGAGACCCATTGAGTGTTAGTTTACTTGGAGTTGACAAGTATTGGTCTGGCTCTTGTAATATCAATAAATACCTCTACCTACAGTCACAGTTATAACAGCCCCATCCCCATCCCCATCTCTCTCTCTCTATCTATACGGGAAAAAATACGCACAAAAAAAAACAATCTCGACTTTCACAAGTACCTACATAACTGCTTCCTTTAATGATTTTTCAAACAACTTTGCACTGTCTCCTGTCTACACAAATTATAGAATAAAATAGGGAGAAGTAAAAAAACAAAACAAAAATCACAAAGTTGAAATTCAATTCTCTGGAATTTCAAAATTTGTATCTATAATATAATAATTATATCTGGGCAATGGAATATATTGTGCACTTTAATATAATCATACATAGACAGGATGTCTAGGTCTCGTCCTACAGTCTCAGGGTGAGTATCTCCAATCAAATGTGCAACTGGGAGGGAGGAAACATAAACCATAGCTATAGGACAGGTTTAGTTTTACATTTTATTAAATCGGGAGTGTCTACATTATGTTGAATATATACCTTATCTAATAACTAATACAACAACAACAACGGTAACTATATGTTGAATACAAGAAAATGCATCCACAACACATCGACATCGAGACATCGTCTTATGTGAAGGAAGGAGTGGGAAATGTGAATGTCATGTTGTATATAGGCCCGAAAGTACAAATATTCTCACATAATTTATATATATATATTTATATACTTATGTATGGCAGTCGATAATAAATATTTCTTATGTCTTAGAGTGGCATGGCTATGGCAATGGCAATACCGCAATGCAATGCAATGGAGGGATGCAGGACAGGACAGAAGAGAGAAACAGGCTGACATTTCCATCAAATTCAAATCGTCGTCCATCCATACAATATGAAAAGAATAAGACAAGTTTATTTTTTTGCTTGCCCTGTTCATCAATTTTAAGTGTTAGCCGTAACCTTTGAACAGAATAAAAGAATGCACTATGATTTATCATCAAATATTACCTTGAAATTCTCAAACAAGTCTCTCTCTCTCTCTCACACACATCATACACATAGGGAAGTTCTTCAAACCAAATAACCAAACCAATACCAATACCAAACCACATGGTAAGTTAAACCGCAATGAAATGCATGACATCATAGTAAATACGTAATTTTTCAAAATTACAATGGTAGTATGGTTAATTATTCTGCAATTTTATCATATTCATTTAAGCTATTCATGTTCTCCCTTCCACACCACTGAAATCCTACACGTTACAAGAAAAAAAATGAATATAAATAATTATCTACACATACATATCACACCACTACCACCGCCAACACCACCACCCCACATAGATGGGTAATATTATTAGGTATGTATTCTAATTCTATCCGCATAATTTAAATATAAATGCATAATAAGAAATATTTTAATGTACACATATGAGGCAAGAGGATGGATGCGTCTCTCTGTCTATCTAATCTATACACCTCCCTATACATCCTCAACATACTATGCAGAGGGAAAATAAGAGTGAGACTCTGATGTGTGGGAAAACAATGGCTCTAAACTACCTGGTTGTTCGAGATAATCGATCAAGACAAACGATTGAGAATCAGTCTATACTTAGTCATGAGCAGAGCCTTAAGTTCATTCTCCATCATCTTGCCCTTATGCATAGTCATAGTCTAAAAGATTTATCCCTTTCAACTTTTTTTTTTCATTTTTAATGAATAGCCTCATTCAAATTTCAAATCACGGCTTGAGTCGTCGATTCCATTCATTCAACTAAATTGTCATTAGCCATTTTGGTTCACTACAACTCAATTAACTCTGGTGCACCCTCTTACTCAGACTCACATTGAATTTTACTGTATCAATGATTATTTGAATTGTCAAATAAAAATTTGCATTTTATTTCCTAGTTAGATTGCTATTTATTTTATTACTTGTATTATATTATGTCTTGTCTCCACGTTTAATGTCCACTATGTCTTTTGAGCATGAGAGCTGATGACTTGTAGTCAACAGGGCACAGTCCACATTCTTTCCCCTTCTGTATAGTATAGTATAATATAATGTTGAAGTGCCATGTAATTTTCTGCTGACTTGGTTTCCAATCAAAATCAAACTAGAGAAGGAGCGAGAGATATAGGTGTACACAGAGAGAGAGAGAATTCTAATGTCCTTCGCGGCTAACCGACATACCTAATTACATTGATTGGCTCTATAGGATTGACATACAATGCTCGGAAAAGTATTTTCGAGCGCGTAATATGTTGTTTTTAATATCACATTTCATTAGCTTCATGTAGCCGTCGTGTATGTTTAGTGGTGGTATAGTCAGATGTCGATGTCATGAAGGTGTTTGAATAATGCAATATAATTTATTTCCTCATTTCCAATAAAAACAGGTACACTTGAGCTGCTGAGTAAGCTCAGCTCAGCACATCATAAAAAATTAAATCGGTTACTACCATATATTATGTGTCTGTTTTACAACATGCATTGTTGTTTACATTTACACACAAAACCATCCTCAACAACATCTATGAAATCTATGAAAACATTACCTTAACTTTTAACCCCTAGATATAGATAACTAGAACTCCTATAGTGCTGATGCTGTTGGTCCTGCTAAACCACATGTACCTATATGATAAATTATAGCATGTATAAAAAAAAATAACTACTGATAAGACTACATCAGAGGACGGTCGACGTGGACGGATAAGCTACAAATGCTCCCCATTGTTAAACTTAACCACAAACAACATTACACAATTGAAAAAAGATTTCAAACTCTCAAGACGAGACTCTGAGAGAGAGAGAATGGAGTCGAAATGAAGAAATATATAAATAGCGGGAAATGTTCTCTGTGTACTTTATGTGGACTAAACGAAGGAAATTGTGAAAAAAGGTTTATAATAAAATGAGACTGTGTGTGTGTATTTCTGTAATCGTAATCGTACTCGTAATGTATAAAAGGGTGCACTGTGTCTATGTCATGTAGTAGGTAGGTCGTAGGTACGTATAACTATCCTCAAGTACAAGTACCAGCACCAGCACTTTACATCTCACGAACTCATCGTCAGAAAAACAAAAGGGTTGGCGTGATGAGAGTGTGTGGTATGGCATCGCATCCTCTCTCTCTCGTAATCCTATGAGAGTCTAAAAGCATCAAAGTAATTCAGTTTTAAGAGGGAGAATAAAATCAAATGAAATGACAACAACAATAAGAATTAGTAGGAAAACGCAGGGGTGAATAAAAAAAAAATAGAAACACTGTGAGGGGAAAAAACTTATTTTTTTTTGGAGACAAAAGTCACAAGTATCTTGTGAGTCTGCTGACGCTGCTATGTCGGTCGGACTCGGAGAGGATTGCGAGAAAAGGAAAAAAGAATAGGCAGTAAAGCAAGTCAGAGAGAGAAAGAGAGAGACAGAGAGACAAGAGAATTTATGAGACGACCACTTCTTTAAATCCATGATACGGAGAGATTCTTCACTGTTAAGCTATCCATCCTACTCCTAATTCGTCCCCGTCCTGTACTTACACAGGGCCGGGAAAAATGTAGACATGTATATATATAAGCATGTACAAGTTGAGGCGTTAGAAACAATGGACTTTTACACACACGTGTAATCAGCTAAGGTAATCTGGAATCAGAGCCACACTTGTTATCGTCGTGTCTCATGAAAATCCAGCAAATGCCTATATTGCCTATATAATCTCTATCCCTTATACATGAGTACTTACTATATATGTATAGTACTAGAGTGCTTGTACCGGTACCCACACTCATATAGGGAAATACAAATTACACATAAATATGTTCTTGGAACACATTAAAAGAACAATTCTAAAATACAGCAGCAGTAAAATTATTTTAGTGTTACATGAACCATTACTAAAATATCAAGATTATCTCCAAACCAAGTTTTTCATCCAGTCACACTCACAATCAGATTTACACGGTAGCTCTAAATGATAAATTCTCATAAAGTCAATTACAATAAATATCATTTCCTTCCTATAATATATGAAAGAGCCGAGAGTGGAGGAGACAAGAACAAAAACATACAATCTGATGGAAACCACAAGGTATTTTCCAACTACATGCAACTACCTAACCTATACATTCCCAGAAAAACAAAATTTATTCCATTTTCCATTTCCAAGTCCATAATATTATATCAGTAATTCCTGTCCTGGTCCTGATGCAATACCCAACTTGTACTAAATGATGTACTACTCTGTCATTTAGTATACTCACGACCTCTTGTACCGGTATGTATGTAGTCTGCAGGTAAACTTGTTGCACACATCAACATCAAGGAAATCTCAACTTAAAAACATCATTCAACCGACAATAAACATTAAAAAGTTGATATTTTTTTGTAATTTAAAAATTCCAAATTCAAATTCAAACTCATTAAATATAAATACCCACTACTATAGATACTACTACCTACAGTTACTAGACACAACAAAGGAACAAAAGCACAATATGCTATCTACCACATTACTTAGTATTCAAGATGTCAGGAGCAAAGCCCAAATTTGCACATGTTTAAACAAGAGAAATGCACACATGTAATTCTCACCAGACTTCTCTCACCCCTATCAATATGTTTGATGACATTATGGGCTAGTCAGAGTCCATTTCAGATTACAGTGCAGTATTAACTTAACTGATTGTGTGTAGTTTGTGTAGGCATATAATTATATTTATACTACTAGGTCCGTGCAGTAGTAGTATTTGTAGTTAGTAGTTAGCGTCACTTATAAATAACAAAACATCCATTGACTGATTGAGTAGTTAACATTCACTAACGTCCACTTGTCCAACTTTCGAGGTGAGCACAAGTCCGACATCCTTTTATGGGAATTGAAAGCAAAAATCACAAGCTCATGCCATCAAAAATACTCGAGAGTCAATTTTTAATTTCCCCTATATGAACCTATGTAGTAATGTAGTCAGTCAGTCAGTCAGCGAGTCAGTCAGTTTTGTTGGACCTACACATATTACTACTACTATAGAGCGGGGAGCTATTCTATGAATTCAAATTCAAATGCCAGAATAAATGATACAGTTACAAAATATATACGCTATATAATTATTCATTATTTCCTACAGTTCAATTAATAACGAGAGCTGACCACAAGAATTTGAAACATTTCCAAAGTTTTATATTTTTGTCCTATGCTTCACTTTGAAACTTTCTCATTCCTGTCTGTCAATTCTAATTGGGTGTAGAGGAATCGTGCTTGGACAAATAAAGATGTTAAAATGTTATTATAATATTGCTAGGAGTATTTATATGTGAAACTATGCCTCGTACGTAGGTAGAGAAGGAAGACAGGTAGGTAGGTACTTCAAAGAATTAAAAAAAAACATATCGAAAATTTATTTAAACTTATGTAAATTTCACTTTTACAAAAAACACAAATAGTCAAAACTACAATGCCTAAGCTTCCCACTATTCCCACAGACGACAGATAATACAAACAATTTAACATTTAAATTAAATAAATAAACGTAGCCCTGTTCTACACAACACCAAAAATAGTCTGAAACATTAATTTAAAACTCTGAACCATTTGCATTTCCATTACATCAACATTCATGGATCTATAAAGTGTAAAGGAAAGGGACAAAATACACTCTCAGATTCAGCCCAGCCTTGTGATGTGGTACCCACACTATATAGATAGGAAAAATACCAAATACCAATCGCATATACTGACAGAGAGCTAAAACAATAATCAGATTAGGACTGTATAATACAGATATTGAAATAGATCATACGTACACACGTTTCTTCTCCACCTCTGTTTCTGTCTCTCTGTCTCTCTCCCCACAGATATTATACACATTCATATCTTTTTATGGACAAGTGGAGATCAGATAGCGCACGGCCAAAAACGAAATTATATAATCCAGTACAAGGTTATACAGGCAAGTTACATTTATGGGTATGCATCTGACAATCACACTTTAAACTCGTACGTATGTACGTAGACATCAATACAGAGAGCCGCAGAGTGCACCCTCATCAACAACTGCATGTAAGATTCATACCACAAAATTCCATCGAACAAATGCCTACCTTATGCCTTATACGCGCCAACTATAGGCAGGCATACTTACAACAGTGCACCACGACAGGGTGGTTGGTTGTTGGTTTGGTTAGACAGATAGATACTCAGAGTACTAGTACTATTAGTAACAGGAGAATGGAAAGGAATAATATTATATAAACAAGTCAAGTTTAACTTTGAATTTGATAATCGATTCAAACTTTTTTATTTTACGATCACCAATCAAATGAAACATGGACTGATGGAATGTTAAACGTCATTGGTATTTTGTCAAACCTTTTAAATGTACACATTGTGTATGTAAACTGTGACAAAACTTATGTTTAGCTCATTAAAAATTTCCCATCCCATACTACTACTATTACAGCACTAAAACAGTAAAACAGCAGAATACTTTACGTACACCTATGTTTCTAACTATACGTTTATGTTACTCTCAGCATAATATAATAACTAGTTGTCGTTCGTGGTGTATATAGTGTTGTGTAAGTTGTTGAGATGTTGATGTTGGATCATAAAAGAATTTCAGGTGTCAATGGCATGGAGATTAAAAGTAATAAAATCAACGACGTTCCAAACTTGATGGACCTGTTGATAATGACTAATCTACGAATACCAACTTACTACTACTAACTGCACCAGACGGACATAGAGACTAGAACAAGTATTATTATTACTGAAGCCAAGAGGCAAGCCAAAGCCAAAGCTAAAGCCAAAACCAAAACCAACCCGAACCAAAGCAAATCAAAGGAGAGGAAGGAAGTTAATTGTGTTGAGTTGGCAAGGAGTTGTAAAAAAAATTAAAAAAAGACAACGACTAGTTTTAAAACTACTAAAAGATTATGTAATAGACTAAAAGATCTTTGAGTTAAAAGTCTTGAGTAGAACAATAACAATGATCATACTGTATGGAACAATAGAAAAAGGGGTAAAAAACGTAATAAAATATATATATGAATATGTAAGAATATATGAATTTACGTGTTTTGCACGGGGATGAATGTTACATGAATTATGATGGTTAAATGACCACGTATCGAAGATTAAAAGGACCCTTTGTGCGGGCTTGATTTGTTGAGTGCCGACGCCGATTTTTACTCCTTGTGTCGGGCGGCAGAGGCAGCGGCAGCAGCGGTTCGGTCCGCGTCTATAACGTCTGACTGGTTCTCTGATTCTGTTTTACTCTCCTAGTCACCTAATATCCATTCCACTCACTCAACCACATCAAAGACAAAGACCTAACGATAAGACCTCCTTACACACCGAACTATCAACTCAGCGGTGGTATTACAAACCCATTATTAAGCTACACTGGGTTCAAATTATAATTTCCATCATCTCCTTCCCATTACTCCTACATATACACAAGAAGTACAACACTAAACACAGCACTCTCCACTATTAAAGACAAATATATCAGCAGCCCACCAAGTCCTATAGCGAGAGTGTTTAAAGTCATTATATTTCATTTCCAATTCTAAAATAACTTTTTTTTGTAACTATAGGAAATTACCCTATAGCTAGTAAATGCTCAGACCATTTTACATCCTGACTCCTGACACATCTTAAAGAATTTTTTTTTACAGAGTCTATGATTCATCTAACTCAATACCTACAGGGAGTTAGTCACCGTCACCGTCGCCGTCAAAAAAAAATTCCATAGTGCGAATTTAAATTTCGAATAAGAGTCTGTGCACTCTGCACAAACGAAGGAAATAGGTTGTTAAGTTTTACGAGGAGGTAAAACCAACCACCCTTTTGCTATACGTTATATTCGAAATCCTTTAAATAATTCCAACCTTCAAAAAATAATGACTATCCAAGCACAAAATGCACAACCCTATATAATAATTTGCATGAGAATAATTTCATATCGTTATCCATTTCATTCAGTGCCATATGGATATTATTTAAATGTATTATATTCCAAGAAACTACCAACCTCACAACACAACTCCAGTAGAGTACCCGTATATGACTGCATATAAACCTCTGTTCTTTCGTTACAAATTTCTTCAAAACAAGGAGTACGACACACAAAAAATATTACAAAACATGGATCAAGTGTTGTGTGTGTGTGTGTGTGTATGTTTTTTTTATGGGAGGATGAACAAGACGAAACTTTGGTCACAGTCATTTATTAGCTGGTATGATTTGGTAAGCACAAAGAATGACTTTCCGAGTTGTTCTGACCAAATGAAAAGTTGTTTTATTTTATGCTTGGCTGAAGATGTGAATTCGTTTCTATTTTCATTTTCAATAGATTATTAAGATTAAGTGAGCCGCTTGGCCACACACAAACGATACACATCGGGACAGAAAATATACACACACCGGCATGTATAGGCAGTACCTACAGATAAATGCAGAGTGTAATAATGTGATTATGTGCATGAGTACTTTCTATATCATCTTATAAATACTTATGTCATATTATTATTATTGTTATTATTATTATGAGGTTGACTCTTGTTTCCAGGTACCTACTACTTGACTACTACTTACTATAAACAGTACAAACTAAAAGTTTTCGGTTGAGATTTTACACCGTTTACATCCGGCACAACAGGAATTCCTTATTTGTAAATTGTTTTTCAATACAAGACCAATTCCATCGTGGAACACCTGAGGTTTATTTTTCCAAGTGCATATAAGAGAAGAAAAAAACAGAGAACCTTTTAAAAGATTACATACTATTAATGTTAATGTGCTCTACGATGGCACGTTCGATTGTTCATGGAGTAAAAGAAGGACCGAAGGACGAATAAGACAGAGTCTACACAGTCAGTCCTGAATGAAGAATTTACATTTATTACTTTACTCTCTCATCTCCCTGTATCCACGTAAATTTTCATTCAGAGTCAGAGTAGTAGTTATGTAGTATGACGACTACGAAGAACCAAGTATACCGTGAAGCAGTGTGTGTAGTACGAAGGTGTAATGTGATTTAGTCTAGTGGAACAAGATAGGTAACATGTGTCCACTCGAAATGGTCAAAATGATTGCTTGTACATTTGTGGCTGCTGCATGCATCCATAGCTCCGCTCCGCCATTGCATTACTTTAACACAGACACATAGATCAAGGGAACCCAACTACTACAAGACAGATCGTGAAATGAAAATCAATTGAATCGGGTTTCCGTTGGAATGCCAATGAAAAGTCTAAAGTGACCTGCTTCATCTCCACAGGAATTCTTATTTTCCATATTTTAAATGTCAACCACATCAAAATGATTTTTCGTTTTCTCTATTCAACCAACGCCAACAGCCCAACAATGCATTGGACTGAGCCAAGAGTTAAAGGAGTCGCTGTAAATGTTGTGTTATTTGCTTATATACTTTATACTGCACAACACCGGAATACCGTGGCTGATGTATACATAATCCTGCATCCTACAAAACACGTAGGTAATTTCTCTGTATTATAAAAGCTCACTCGGTTGATTTTGAAATGGAAACTTCATTGTATGATTTACTACGTGTTCAATAATGCTTTGTGTTGAATGTCAAACGTAAATTCCTATAAGGCCTCCCTTCCTTCCTAGACACTACTTCTAAAGTTTAACTTTTGTTACAGTGCTAAAGGTCAGTTTCGTTCGTCATTCGTCTAAAATTGCTCTTGATCAAAATTTCAGTTTGTTTACCATGCACACGTAACCCTAAAGCCTAAAAGGAAACGGATCCTGCTCACAGGCGTCACAGGATTTATAGTTTTACTTACTCCACACACACTTCCCTTCCACTTTTGGGTAGGTAGGTAGGTAGGTACTTTTCACAAGGTCACATATATAGTAAACGTATCTAGATACCTTAACCCTCCCAATAAAAAAAAAGTACCTACACTTAAGATTAGCTAGATAAATTGAGATCAGGTTCAAGTGCGCGTACCCACTTACAATCCCTGGTGTGGTGTGACTGATTTTGAGTCGGATTTAAAAATTGTTTTAAAGATTTTAGATAGGCATACACCACATAAAAATTGAGGTTTATTTTATTTTATAATGCATATAATACATGTAAGGTAATAGTTAAAAGCTTAAAACCCGGTAAAAATAATTCTCCTAGCTCAAGAGCAATAAATTTTATGAGGAACTCAGCAAAATAAAATATAAATTAAATGCATTAATAGTTACCATTGCAAATGCATACTTACCTACCTACAAATAAATGCCACCTATGTGGGTACTTACCTACCTACCTGCATATCTATATTGTACATCTCAACATGCAACAACTCAAATACAAACGCCACATTAGTAGATAGACACAGTAGATAGAGGAAAGCTCTCAACCCAAGTATGAAATTCTATGTAAGATGTGAAAAGCTATCTGTAGATTTCGTGACAGAGTTTATATAAAGAAGCCATTGATAAGGTAAGGTACCCATACAGAGTACAAACTGCAGAGTGGGAGAAGAAACTTATGTACCTACTTAAATATGTTACGTTCGGAACGCTAACTATACAAAAAATTCCAGTGAGCAAGAAGAATTAACACATACGCAAAGATGCTATATACAGAGCTACATAATATATAGGACCGAGAGCTGGAGTGAGAGAGAATTTTTAGGAAGGGAATAAGGCAGACAATGAGTAAAGTCAGTAATAAGTGGAATAAACAATGACTATTCTTGAAATGGACATAGGGAGCAGTCATGGAAAACTTTCCTGTGATCATGAAAATCGTAAAAAGATCACGTTTCCGTAATAAATTTAACAGAGAGATTGAGTAATTTTCCAAGCGGGTCTTCTACACAACAACAACTACTACCACCACAGCAACAAGAAGGCTATAATGTACAAGAATACTGAAAGGAAATTCCACAGAGTGAATCTCACCATTTCCATTCAATATGCTAACAAGTCAAAATCTCAAGCCAAGTCCAACTCAAGATCACGGACGGTAAAGTTTTGTCTAATTTGCCTATAAAAATGGTGACTTTATGCAGAATAGAACCAAAACCTGAAGATGGAGATCCATGGGACGACACTCATGAGGACAGGACTACATACCACATTGGCTCAGTCGAGTCAGAATATATATGTAAAGTGAGTCAAAAGGAATAGAAAATCGTGAACATGTCATCATAAGATTGCCATCAAACTTGAGTTCGTTCCAAGCAAGTATATGTAGGTACATATGGAATGCATACTACACACCATAGAATAGAACCCTATAACTAACTAGGTACCTATCTACCCATCAACCTACCTACCTACCTACAAGCTTCTTGGCTACTGGGAAAATATAAATATAATAGCATGTACGCAACTACTTATTATAACCAAGTTACAGAGGTTAATTTGTGAGCAGGCTAAATCTAAATGGTCTTGAGAGATACAAACCAGAGTTAATCTAATATCAAGTGGAAAAAAAACGGATAAAGTTTTTTTTTATGCCCAAATAATGTGTGTCTCCTGTATAGTAAAGTAAAACCGCGTAGCCTCGTTTTCATTTACCTTCTCGGTCTTCTAATATTTCAGTCATGCTCACTCTTCAACACATTTTCAATCTGATGGCACACTCTTTCCTCTCCCCAGATAGAAATTCTCATCCCAAATTTAAATCCTTTAATGTATAGTGTTCAAAAACGTACAGTGAAAACTAGTACCTTTACATAGCATATAGAGCCTGTAAGTCTGACATAGTGGCATAGGGAAGTATAGTTAAAGTAAGTAGGTAGGCTTGTACGGAATAAATCCTAATCTTCACATCTTTCATCCATAGCTATATCTATATGTATACAATATGTACACCCCCCACACAAGAGCCAGTAACTACAATCACAATTGACTACTTATAGAAAACTGGTAAAGACTGTGAAACTGGCACGTCCCGGATATTATAAGATTTTGTTTTCTATTTTTCTCACCTTTCAAACTACCTCGTTTACCATAACACACATCAACTTGACAAGATCATAGATCATTATACACAGTGTACCCTTTTATTTTCTATCCATGGGAGACAAGCAAAGTATTGTACACACCTACGCTTCATCCACACGTACGAGCCACGTAAGGGGGGAACAAATAAATGCGTCTCGCTGTCTCTCTCTCTCTCAACAAAACCACCACCAGCACCAGAGGATACTGATGAATTTCGATGTCGACCTCCCTTCTCCTTCTACTTCTTCGTCTTCATATTTTTTTTCGTCCTCCCTACAACTGATACTTTAGATACCCTTGATCCCTATATTTCCGAGCTGTGCTGTATGAAGTATGACGAGGAATGAGTACTCACATGTCCATAGTGTCTATATTGTATCGTATCGTATCGTAGCGTATCGTAGTGTGAAAGGGATTCAGGTAAAGTCTTCCTCTTTCTTAGGAAGACTCCCTTCGTCAAGCTGTCTAGTCTTGCGTGATTTTTCTCTCAATCCCCATTCAACGTGTAGGCATACCCTTGTCAACAATTCCCTTCCCTATATAATTTCAATTATCAAAAAACACGCAATGGCCTTTCACACTATAAAAGAATCTTTCACATCTCTCTCTCTCTTTGTCTACTCCTCAAAAACAATTTGTAAATTCGTACAGTTGTCAAATCCTCAATTCTCAATTACACACATCAAATTACAATTATTCTTTTCCTCTCTTAACACAGAGTGTAATATAGAAATAATTTGAGAACTTAAGTGGAGACAGCAGAGAAGAGAGACAGAGAAAAAAAACAACCGCTTTTCCAAATCCTACATCCAAATCCAACCCTAATAAACTTTTACACACCCAAATATTTGCAACATTAAATTCAATGATATGAAATGAAATGAAGCGAGGGAGAAAGAAAGAGAGCCAGTTAAAAAGGAGTAAAATATCTATCGCATAGGACTTATACAGTAACCTCGCTAGCTCAACTCAAAGTCAGTGTCACTCATGGGTAAGGTAGGTTAACTATCTCAAGATAGACATATAAAAAAGAAGTTGGTCTTAAGGTTAATGTTTCAGT